>KN819345.1:439822-450001 GCA_000827475.1 Paxillus involutus ATCC 200175
GCTAGACCGCGAGAAATAAGGGTATTTGTATGTTTTGATCACGAGAGTATAGGGACACGGTACCCTGAGTTGCGGCGCTGTTTCCCCTCCACTTGCACGGATCAAACGGCTTGAACATACATCACGTATCCCCAGGTCACTGAAGGTGTAAGGTCTGCTGGTACCTTTTCCGTGGACTTGGGATGGGTGGATGACAATGTGAGTGTTTTGTTTCACCGTTAAGCTTGAATTTCTACCGAGACGGATTTGGCCACCATCATGGGCGCCAGCCAAGCTATTCTCAGGTGATGCAGGAATCGCGGAACAATGCGGGAGGTGGCGAATTCTTCTCTGGCAATTCTGTCAAACGATTCTGTGCATGATGTGACTGTGACGAGGGTCGAAAAATATATATTTTGATGATGACATGGCCAACTTGAACTAGTTGGTGGAGGTAGGTGGAGGTTCGTCGATCATGCACTCAGCCAGCGCTTCGAACCCAATTGCGTTCATTGATGGCAGAATGACGCTCAGGTCAGTACTAGTATGTCCGTTCGCAAGTGCCTGCCGAAGATCCTCGTTCCTAGCGATCTTCATAGAACAGACGCAATACCCGCGAACCACAAGCACTCACGTCACATGTCCCACCATACGCCAGATGCTTATCCAGAAAGTACAAGCATTTACCCTGGCAATGCTGGCATCGATCGAGAGGTCATCATGTCAGTTGACGTGTGTGGGTACTTTTTGCCAGGACAATACAACTACAAGTCATTCCAAATCAGCATGTCATCATGAGATCGTCGAGAGCCGGAGCTTTTGTCTTTCCAGGAACAGAAGTTGCTTATAAGGTATGAATTGATATGGACCCGGAACTCTGCGAATCGAAATGTATTATCTCGGAGGGTTGTGTACGAGATGCAGGACAGCCAGAACAATATCACTCGCCGCCACTATCCATCCAACAAGGCAGTCTTTTGGACATAACCTACACCTCAGCGCGCCAATACTCTTGGTCTGGACCCCCATCGAACGACATCTTCTCGCTTGCAGCCCAAGGGAAAAACCCATAAAGTCCCACGTCGACTCGTCTACTGTTCGATCCGTCAACACAACATGTACTTGTACATGAACAGCGGTGCAGGGAAACGTAAAGAGGTTCCCAAGAGTGACGGTGATTTCCAGGAACACAATTGTTCAGGCATCGCGCTGATCGGGATGCCTATCATCTTTGCTCCACATCCCGAGATCTAACAAACTGTGACGTGAAGAGTATAACCTAGAGTAGCCCCTGGCCGTGTTGTGTGCCTCACGGAGGGATTTTCCTATGAACGGGACGGAGGCACATGCGCTCCGAAGGTGGGGTAGGGCTGCACTAGTCCCTGTGCGGGTTGACGCTGTGCAAAGTTTACTCGTGAATGAACTAAGAAAGGCTATCCCAAGGGTTCAGAACGTTCAAGGGCCTGGGCCCTTCTAATCGTTCCAAGATCACACCGAGCTTGCTTTTTCTGTCTTCCGTTCGCATCGGTCAAGTCACAGTGACGGAAGATTCAACCCTTCAAAATATTGTGAGCCTTGTGAATATGCAAGCTCCGGTTGAATGCGATCCAATCACGACTTCAGTCATGCTGCACGTGCGTGGGGGCGTTTTAGCTGTTTTGGGTACTGTGCTTGCTCCCGTGATGATGGTCTTCTTGTGTAGAACAGACGGGCTAGGTTTTGAAGTAGCAATAAGACTGTCTTTTTGGTTGGCACGGTGGGCGATGTATGTAAAAGACCACCATCTGCGGAAATAGAGGTGGGTTCGCCCTAAAGGAGAGGGCAACTGCAACGTTGAAAAGTCTTGGTATCGATCGATCAGTGGCTCGGACACTTGCTAACGACATAAACCATGGAGACGTGGACGCCCATTTGCTCGAGCGAGACAGCTTGGCATAGCAATGAGGAAAAGAGAAAAGATGATGGTCTGATGCCGGATCACGCTATGTAATTAGATAGCTGGAATAGGACGACCAAGTCGATGGATTGAGGAAATATTGGAGAAGGGATGCATGGGAAGTTGTAATATTTGGTATGACTAATTCCAATTTCGTGGCGACCGTACGGGAAAAAAACATTTTTTGGAATTGTAGCCAACACTCTGGTTCAGGAACAGCCCCGCCGAGCTACGGCACCGGATGCATTGATAACGCAGTCACGCATCACGTAGCAACTCTGCCTTCTGCTAATGCACTCGCCGCCTATCGAGCTCTTGCACAGCCCTGCTACTAGTAGCTCCCAATCCCCTCTACTACGTACATACACTAGTCTTTCCCCGCCCGTATGAGCGTACTCATCCCGACATTGGTGGGACTTGACAGTCATCCTTCTCGACTAAACACGGGGTTAACCCACGGCCACATGGCCGTCTTCCCTCTAACTCCCGCATTCGGCCATGACAAGTCCAGACCTTCACTTTTTCCCTCCATCAGTCCAGCTGGCCAGAGCAGTCTCCATCTATCCTAAAGCTCCCGTATCACTCAACCACACTTTCAATTTGATTATCAAAACGACACGCGCTGTTAGCCAGACTCTCGGTATCTAGTATCTACTCTTCGCAATACCTACACAATGGTCGCAGATCACATCATTCCCGGCATTATTGAGCGATAACGCTCGTTCAACCCTTCCGAATCCTCACTGTAGCTGTTGTTTGCGACCATCTAGACTTTCGCGATTTCATCGCATCACACAGCTCACTACGCGTGACACCGCTCGTCGGTCACACCGTCCGACCAGAGCGGTGCCTTAATTGAGAGTGAGTTGCAAACGTTGATTTCAGGCACCTTATAGAAGTTTTGTTCCTCTTTTCTTGCTCGCTCATGGAGGACTCAAAATCTTCAACCGTCGACGGAAACATCGTTGAAAACATTCCTTCTAATCACCTCAACGCCTCTCCTTGTTCTCGAGATACCCTCGATCGTCAACCAAATCACAACATCAGCTCGACCGACTCTTCTGAAAACTCTCCCACAAACTCGCCTCTTGGCGACATGGCTGCTCTCGTTGCTCCCAACAACCCAACAATCCTCCCTGCACCTCCTGGTTCAGGTGGAATAAATAAGCGTTACCGCCCTGCTCCTGCAAAAACCTTCCAGTGCAGAGGTTATGGTGAATGTCGTATGGTGTTCAGCAGAAGCGAGCATCTAGCCAGGCACATTAGGTAGGTCCCGAGGCACCTATCACCGTTCGATCTGTTTTATCTCCGTTCAGGAAACATACTGGCGAACGCCCCTTTACTTGCCACTGCGCAAAGCAATTTTCGCGTCTCGATAACTTGCGTCAACATGCCCAGACCGTCCACGCTGATAAGCAGGACCAGAACGAGCGAATGATGCGCGACCTTACTTCCCTCCACGCCTCCATGGCCGCTGCTACCAAAACTGGTCAGACAAGAGGCAAAAGAGGTCAAGCTGCCCTCAATGCCGCCGCGGTAGTTGCCGCGACCTCCTCTCAGGACAATGGTATGCGCTCGCTTGATCAAGTCAAGGAAGAAGATATGCCCCCAACAGCTATTACTATGCATCAACGCCCAGGTACTAGCACCGGATACGAGGGTGGGGACAGTGTTATGTATGATGACGGCTGGAATCCTGACATTGACCGTGGGCATCCGCGGCCTCCCAACAACCATTCCTTTCGTGACTCCAGCCAGTCCTTTCGTGTCCCCCCAGCATCAAATACATCCTCATTCTACGGGCAGCAGCAGTCGCAGTCCTTTCTCCCCTTCTCCAACACATTCAGCTTCGCGCTCTCCTCACGGGATGGTCGGCCCGGATCTAGCAGCAGCCGTCCACCAACTGCAGGCGGGCCCGACTCACATGCTCGAACACTCCCGCCCCTCGCAGCAGTCGTCTCCGCAACAATCCCCCCACCATCGAACCAGCAATTCCCCTTCCAACCACAATCAACACAACACATACTTCCCTTACCAGGGACAGCTGCATTCAACAGAAGACCTGCCTCAGTCAATCGCCCAGGGACAGCTCCAGCCTCATACTACGCCTCAAAACCTGCTTACGCTGGAGGACCTGGATTGGTCCATCAACCAGAATTATCCCTTCCAGTCTATGGACGTAGTGGCGAATTGGCAGCGGCAGCAGCAACAGCAGCAGCTTACCACAACAACCCATACGAGGCAGATCCCCCATCACCAACAGCAGGTTCATATGACTCACCGTTTTCCTTCCACCCACCGGCACTCGCCGAGTCGGCAACATTTGTCGGCTTCGCACCTTCACCACCAGGGAACCCTCGCAAGCGACCTTTCTCAGGAGTCGACGGCCCCCCGGATGAGGGGCCACGCCGAGAACCAAGCAGCGGGCTTCCCGGACTTGGGGAATACGAGTACGAATCAGAGTCACGCCCTCAATCTCGACGGCTCACCGTCTTGGAACTCTGCAATGACCCAGATGCAGATGTCGGAGTTCGATCATTTTTACCAGGCGCAGCAGGATCAGCTTCACGGCCAACTACATCCTCAGGACTCGTCTCGTCAGCATCTGCCCTCGCACTCGTCGATCGGACTCCAGTCCCCAGCTACTCACTACTCCCAGGAGCTCCGCAGACAACAACTTCAGCAACTCCATCAGCAGCAGCTCCGACTGGAACAGGCCCGACGTCATTCGGAGGAGGGCGAGTATCTCCAGCACTTCGGCGGGACGCTCCATCCCCGTCAACAGCATCAGCAGTCCCATCACAACTACTTACCGCTTACCGAGGAAACTTCTCAGCTTCATCCTTATCACCCGCATCACGCAGTCCACGATCCCAACCATCCTCAGCTGCCCTCACCGCCGTTGCTAGATCCGTCAGTATACGCTCAAACTCGTCATCTCCATCCTCAAATGGCGCGACCCCACCAGCACTATCTCGCCGAGGAGAATCCCAACATGAAGTACGATCCCCCGTCACTGCAACATACTCCCCCGCTGCACTTGGAATGAAAGTGTGACGGTGGCAAATATCCCCTTTACTTCATATATCCAAATTCCTGGTAATTATTGATGTGAACAATGGTTTCTCCAAGCTTCTTTCTTTTCATTTTCTTAATCGTCAATTCTTTGGTTCCCGTACGATTTTTGCTTGTCAGGCACGATGCTGAACCGACGTATAGGTATTTCATTCATAAAATCCTTTCTCTTGTCCCCTATACCACGCCCTTTAATTTGTGACTCTCTATTGTTGTTGATAACTATCCGTCGTTGCTTGGCGTCCGGCGGGAATGTTCAATGTACGGTAGTGTTCTGCTATCATTCTAATTTTGCCTACCTTGTCATTCTGCATCTCGAAAATGTATGTCCAACAAGCAAAATAGTTTTAACAAACCACTCTCGAATCCTCCACCAGTGTGCGATCCTGATTTCCTGGCCTTGCGATTGTTCATGTCGTCGACTCCGAAACGTTTGATGTACGATCTGACCAACGGGGTCCGCGATGCCGGTCCGCACATAATTTAAGCACACGCGAGCCCTTGCACAACAACAAATTCGATTGCCACGTTCGAACAGTTCTATAATATCTTTCGCGGGCCGTCCTGTGACATATCCAAACTAGGCTCATTCATACAACTTATTTTCTGTGAGAGATAAACCATAGAGAGATATGATGGGAGCTGGCGGTGTGTCATCATATCACGCTCTCCAGAATCCAGAATAGGTAAGTTATCTTGCGCATGACAATATCGGACTTGTGATCGGGCGAAAGAAAACAAGGGGCTCGGGGATCCAATAAGTGGGGTTCTCCCCCCGCCTCTCACTGAACGGATAATAATGCAAGCTGAAAAGTCGACCGTGGCTTCCCATTTTTCATGGGGTCGGGCAGCTATTTTCTTTGATGCGTTGTTTGGCCAGAGTCAGTCGACATATGGGGTGGGATGAGTCATTACGCTTCACCTTCTCGCGATGCATTCCACCCCAGGCTGATGACTCGGAGTTGTGTAGACGTTGTGATTCTAATAGAGAACTAAGAGACCTTCTATATACGGAATGGAGGACATACACCAAATAAGCGTAAAGTGAAATTTCCACTTGGGATCAAGGCAAGGCTGTTGATGGTGACAGAGACGGTATCTCAAGATGCTGCGCACCATGTAGGTGGTCTCTATAAATTCCTCAACATTGAGATCGTGATCTTGATACTGCTGCGTTTAGAAAACCAAAAAATGCCAGATCAAAAAGAGCTTTGGACGCTCGAGAACCAAAGGAGGTCGAGGATGCTCGGACTGCGATATTCGTGCGTGGAACGCATACAGGGGAAGTCGTCAGTGCTGCAATGAAAGAACTGGTACGTTTCTCTGATTGTTTTTCCGCACAGACTTGGATCATGTCTGATGTCCGCAGCGCAGATGGCCTTGAAGAAACCCTACGCAATCTCATTCTCTAAAAAGAACACGATCCGTCCTTTTGAAGATGCTTCATCTTTTGAGTTCTGGGCTCAGAAGAATGATGCATCCATGTTCATGGTTGGACAATCCACCAAAAAGCGACCGAACGGGCTTGTTATCGCCCGCATGTTTGACTCAAAAGTCTTGGATATGTGCGAACTTGGTGTGGACAAGTTCGTGAGCATGTCAGAGTTCAAGGCGAGTTTTTTTTCCCCATTCAGATCAGGCGCCATTCAAAAGACTAATATATTATGCTGCGATAGACACCAAAATCAACGCCTGGGCATAAGCCTATGATCCATTTTGCCTCCGAATTGTTCGATACGCATCCTCGTTACGTTCAGCTCAAGTCGCTCCTGATGGATTTCTTTAACGCTGAAACCGTCAATTCGATATGTCTGCCGGGACTGGAGCATGTGATTAGCGTCACGGTCGGACCTTCACCCCCGCAACAGGCACCTTCCATTGCACTTGCTGGTACGCAGCAGGAAGATCCCAAAAATCTGCCCAAGGTACACTTGAGGACGTATACCATCAAACTTTTACCATCAGGAACGCGAGTACCCCGCGTGGAGCTTACGGAGATGGGTCCGTCCCTTGATCTATCGTTACGGCGCTGTCAAGAGGCAGACCCGGAGCTATGGAAAGCAGCGATGAAACGACCGAAATTGAAGAAACAGGACATCGAGAAAGGTCTTGGAAAGAAGAAGAAGAATATGGAAGTGGACGAGATGGGTGACTTGAGAGGACGCGTCCACATTGCTAAGCAGGATCTCAATAAACTGCAGACAAGGAAGATGAAGGGGTTGAAAGGGAGAGCTGGGGAAGAGGATGTAGATATGGAGGGCGGCGAAAGCGAGGACGAGGACGAGGGGGACGAGTCGCCACGGCGGAAAAAACGGAGAGAGGAATGAGGCTTCGACGAGCGTTTCATTATTTCGTCCGGATTAAATGTACATGTATCTCATGCACCGTCATGATATCTTGGGTAACATGGTGCACGTTATGTACATCTCCGTCGTTGTGCTTTGTGGCATCCTCATGGGCACCCTTGATTTAAGCAGGTAAACAGCTTACGTAACACCACTTCTTTCTCCACGGTGATCAACTTCCGAGGATGATTGAAAAATTCTCAGGCCCATGTGTTCCCACTAGCTGTTCCCAACGTCCACCAAGCAAGGTAATCGTCGTCGTCGTCCCCACTTTCGACGCTCTACCTGGGGTCAGTCCACTGACCGAATTACAGGAACGACGTTGACGCTGTCTGCATTTGTCACTCATTATCCTGCAGACATAGTGCCATGTCGGCTGGTGAGTACAATTGCGACCCTCTAAGACATCATTTGGTCAATTGTCATTACAGTGTCCATTCCCCCTGTTCAGACGTGAGTTTGGTTTATTGTCAATACTGAAGGGATCCGATTGTCTTTGTCACCAGATCATCGACGACCGCTCTTGCAACGTCGGCAACTCCCACCCCCACACCCACCCCGACACCCACCAGTAGCGCCACTACACCTGCTTCTGCGTCAACTACGCAAACGGCCTCTTCTGCCGCCGCATCATCGAGTGGTGCGCCAGCAAGCACTGCGCCAACATCAACTCCTTCGTCAGGTTCTTTGACGACGAATTCGGTTCCAATCATCGCCTCCCAAACTGCAACGCCATCTCCAGGTGCAGCGACAGTCACTAGCTTCGTTACGCAGACAGCTTCCGCCAGCACTACCCCCACATCGCAAAATAATTCTTCGTAAGTATCACGGCTTGATCACCCGCTCTTGCAATGCGGAGCTTCTGTTTACTATGGATTGCTGTGTTCATAACTGGTTGACTCATCTATTTCGTCACTATCAGGTTCTTCTCCAACACTGCTGCAGTCGCCGGCGTCTTCGCCGTCGTTGGAATAATTGCTGTAGCGCTCTTCGTCGCGCTGCTAACGAACGCTATCCGCCGACGCCGTGCCCAGAAGTTCGATAGGGATGTTGCCGAAGCGGCTGCAGAAGCTGCCGCATCGTCTCGCTCTCCATTCGATGACTATTCCCCTCACTCGGGAGGCAATGGCGGTGGCTATGGTTACTCTGACAACAGCCACGGTACATACCAACAGCCTCCCATGCCGTCACACCAAGATAGCTATGGAATGAGCGAAATGTCTCAATATGATCCCTACGCTGCTGGTGCGGCTGGGCTTGCTGCGTCGGCCGTTGGTAGGAACAGGGGCAGGAAGGAAAGTGAGGGTCGTGCGCCAGGAATCGCAGGCGTTGGTGCAGGTACTCTCTCCCGCGAGCCTAGCAGGCGTGCTCCCTACCACGCTTTTGCTGGTCCTGGCCCTCAACCGCATGAGCTGCAAGATACCATCGGTAGTGTGCGATACAGGCGTGGGCCTGGTAGCCAAGATATGCTCGAAGCTGCCGGATTAGCTGGTGCTGGAGCAGCTGCTATGCCCCCCAACAACGGAGGAGCATTTATCAATCGCAGACCCTCGGAATACACTCAGAATACTCATCACAGCGGACGTTCTCAAGGATACGGATCGCCGAGCGATACCTACCCTCCTCAGTTGCAACCCGGATATCAAGGTGACCCTTATCCCCCTCAGCGCAGAGATACCCACTCTGCTGACCCGTACACTGGGTACGCAGCAGCACCTTACCCTACGAGCTCTGGTTTCCCTAACCCCCATGACGCGCCCATGCCCTCGCCTCCTGAGAACCAGTCCGACCACACTTTCGGAGATCACGAGGACTATCCTGATAGTTCTCCAATCCCATTGCGCGATGACGAGGCGCGCGTGAGCTATCAAGATGACGCTGACTACAGCCAGGGCAACCGTGTTTTGAGGGTGAGTCAATGATTACACGTGTTGCTTGCTTCAATACCCACTCATACTTTTATCAAGGTCGCAAACGAGTAATTTATGCATTGACCGAAAAACCAAATGTCAGCCTTCTAACCCTGTTCGTTTCGATAACTTTCATGTCTATAAACTTTTCTGGTATAACCTGGTCGCTCCTTTGTCTTTATTGTTATGTAACAGTTCTGATGGTCGTTCAGCGCTCGGGTCTTTTTGTTTGTTTTTGCTACCCGCTATCTATATATCCCCCGTGTGTGTGAACTCCATCTTAATCTTCTCCGTCACCGTTTTGCAATGCCCTTTGGGAACGGATTCTCTAGTGATCCGTCCATCCCTTCTAGTCAATCGTTTGGACAATCGTAGCTGTTGTAGAGGCTGTCGCTCAGGTCGCTCAGGTCGATAGGAATCGATGTGCTGGGAATGCAGACCGGAGAAGTTCATGCGAGTACTTGGCGGCCTGAACTGCAAGTGGAGGGATTCGGTGTGATATATTTCAGTTGGAAGAACATGAACAGCCCGTCGCGATCGGTGAGGACCAATATGATCCTAAGAAAGGTCCAAGGAGCTTGACATAACCTATAAGGAGTGCATCCAGTCACTATCTGAGCTTTTGCGAAGCGTGCTCTGCTCAACGCCACCCCTTGATAACCGTGATGTCCTTCGTTTGTCACCAACGCGGTGCGACCCTGGTTCGCGTGCCGATCCACTGAACGAGCAGCAATCTCCGAGAGGTCCGTGACGCGACTCCTTTGGTTGAAAGTCATCAGGTGCTCTTGATCCCTTCGCCTTCGGGAATTGAGTTAGTATGCGTGGAATGATTGTCTTTCCCGAGTTCCCGACCAGATATGCATCTGCGTATATTGATTTGCAGGGTCCTGAATACTGAAAGAGGGAGTGAAGGGACATTATTGACAATCCGACT
>KN819346.1:0-11243 GCA_000827475.1 Paxillus involutus ATCC 200175
TGATCAGCAGCCCAACACCTCGCCCTGCCACCTTCCCCACATCCCCATCTTCAAACGCATACGAATCAGACCTCAGCTCGCGCGCTTCGCCAGTCTCATCTGCACCCGCTCATGTCGACACCGCAGCGCAGACATCTCCCCCAGGCATGTCGAATGCATTAGGGGTGTCATTCGGTGCACTAGATTTGGATCCAAGGTTTAACAAGCTGCTTGAGGAGACCCGTGGGTACCTGTCCGGACCGGATTTTGCGCATGCGCTTGGATGTGCACTTGATCGTGCCACCGAGGTATTAATGGACGGTCTTCGTGCGCGTGTGTTCGTCGACACCACGAGTGCAATGAGCCCGCCAGACGCCGACGCACATGCGCAACCGACAGCGGGAGAAGGTCAAGATGGCACGGGGGACAAACCAGAGGTCAAGATCCGTCTTGCGGGGCTCTTACCGGGTCTTGCGAGGTGGAGCCCGTTGGCGTTAAATTCGAGCCCGAATGAGTTGATCGATGTAAGTTATGTTTATGTTTCGCGGTGCTGTGGATGAATCATGACCTCGATATTCCTTTTTTATAGAACATTCTGGCTGTGCGGGAAGTCAACGCACTGGAGGCGATTATTATATCGGATTATCAGGACCATTTTCCTGCAGTTGCTTGATGGCGATTGTCTTTTTGTTGTAACCTCGTTGCTAACGTTAACCAAGTGTCATAATTTAGATAATTTCAATGCTTTAGGGACGTGTGGTCCTGAATTGCGAAGGAGTACGCAGGCCATTGGGTCTACTAAGTGCTTAGATCCAGACTCTCCGTCTCCGGGGACCGACACACTGATGGCATTTCAAGGTACGTGCGGACACACCTGCAGATAGATACTGTTACATCATGTAGAAGGACACGGATTGAACTTGAAGCTTGAACTGCATATGATGGTGCAGGAGGGTCAACTTTCGTTTCACTCCACCGATTACTAGAGCCCTATTCAATCAAGAATACATACAGCATCGGACATACTTGCGACCAAGCCACAACGACAGAGCCAACCATACAGATACGGTACGTAGTACACCAACCGGAGACAGGAAATATTAGACGTCAATCAGTGCGGCAGAGCGCCTCTTGGTTTTCTGAGTGATTGAGCGATTCCCAAGAGCGTCTCAGCGAGTTGAACCTGTCCGGCCACGTCAGTGGGTGGATAGCTCGTGGTAGGAAAGATTGCATACCGTATCAAGGGCTTGCGTGTAAGATGACAGGACAGTCGCAACAGCAGGAGCCAGCGCATCCCTCGGCGCATTGTTCTGCGCATCAAGCGCGATCTCTGCCATCCTTTGCAGGTACACCGAGGACGCATCCGGGCCAAACGACACAGAATGAAACGATACCGCTTTTCTGTTTGTCAAGAGTGATCAAAACGTCCGAGGTGTGCCCGAACAATAATATGCCCCACTTACCCAAGTCGAACGGCGGTGCGACATAAGTCTTGCATGGTATTGTCCGCGATATGACATTCGCCATCTGATAGGAATATAATGACAGGTGATCTTTCGGAAGAGTTTTGAGTGCTGGGAAACACATGCGCAGCGTGGTGGCTTACCTCTCCGTGCTCCAGCTTTGTTCCATGATGGCTTGGGCTTGTCCAATGGCAGACGTGAAACCTGTGCCTCCATCGGCATCGAAGGGGAGGAGAATGTCCAACAACTGGTCCGGTGTGCTCGCCAAGTCGTTGATGATGGGACTTTCAAGAGCATGGTTAAACAAGATCACGCTGTATGAATCCCGTCGGTTAGCCCGTGAGTTGGCAATCGCTGCAGCACGGGCAGTCCAGAAGCTGTACATCGAGGAAAGAACTGCGCCGAATCTATTGTTTGAAGTGGCACTGATTCTTGCAGTTGCCGGTGTATTGGCAAGTGGTTTCCTATCGGAGGAGCACATCGAACTAGACCTATGGGAGAGTTGAGCACACCCTAATGAGGCAGACAAGCGGACTCACCGATCTGCGACAAAGATGCTATAAACACATGGCGCATCAGCACTCGCTCGGATCTGAATGTCAGCAGAAAGACTCACACGTGGAATGCTTGTTGCACGACAACTGGATTCCGGCAAGGGAACTGGTGCCCATCGTGTGAGATATAACCCATCCCCCCTGGCGCAGTGTCGGGATTTATGGGAGTATGGAAAAGGGGCAAAACACAGTAGGAAGGTAACGCCGGATTTCCCCCAGCGGCACTGTGCTCGGGCCCTGTTGATCCATGCTGCAATCGCTTGGTGAGGTGTTGTAACTCATCGTTTCCGGTGCAAGCAGCTTCGTCGTCGGCTCGGCAATAGTCGATGTGAACGTGACGCCCCATCGCTTGGCAGACGAGGTTGCACATCATCGGAGCGCCCTCGTCATTCATGGAAAGTTTTCGGCCTTCTATCTCAAGGGCAACGTCGTCAGTGTCATCCACAGTCCAGCGGGTACGTGCCATGGACCCATGACGTGTTTCGTGTTCTTGTTGGGGATGGCCTGGAGAGATCACATCAGGTAGTTAGCACGATTGGGATGTCACAATGCTCCATGATCACGTACCAAGGGGTAAAGTACAGAAGTAACCGCAGTTTTCGCATCTGAATTGTCGTCAAAGAAAAGCAGAGGGAAGATGATGAATAGCGAGAGTACATGTTTTCGCAGAAGTGAACCACCTTCTTGTCGAGACTGTGATTGTGGGAACCCATGTGCTTAGTCGCCCCTGGCGCGATGGGCTTTATGCACTTCAACCGTATCGCGGCTGCGCCGACGAACGTTAGCCGATAATCGACCGCAAGAATGGACGGGCGAACCTTGAGTATACTGTCGATGATTTGTTGGTATGAGCACGATCCCGGAAGGAGATGGATATTGCGTACCTTGGTGTACTGAAAAGTCTCGTTTTTGCCTGTGAAAGTGGCTTCGATGGACTGGGGCGCCGTGTCAATCTCACATATACCGGGGGCAGAGCACACAGCAGTGCATGAATGTACTTGTCTAGAAGATGATAAGAAAAGGGTGTCGTAAAGGTTCGTACACGCACCCGCAAAGATGGATTGCATTCGGCTCAAGGCCATGCATGTGGTCCTGGTCAGAGCATAGGCGCTTGCACAATTGACATGGAATAGAACAAAATCGGGCGTCGCATTCATGCCGAAGATGATCGACGTTACTGCGAAGTCCGTGAGTCACCTAATTCACAGTAATATTAGAACAAGATTACCTTGCGAATCGGCAACTTCCAGGACACGAGTGTATGGAGCCGTCATTCAGTTTCACGCCCGACAGATCGCATGGCTGGAGAATATAATGTTTATGGTCAAACAGTTAATTCGATCAAAAAAGGCTCCCACCTTTCCGCACGCATGCACCGGTGCAGCACAAAGATGGCCCTCGTCCGAGTGCGGGTGGTTAATCATCTTGGTCGAACCGAGATGAGTCTGAGCATCGACCCCTCCTTTATAACAAACATACCTTCGTGCATGCATCGAGGCACCCGCGCCTACCCGCAAACTTGCATGGTTCCCCGCATAATTGCTCATTTACGGTGCATCTACGGGATGATGAAGGGAAAGGTCCTTGGTAGAAGCAATAACACTCACATGTGTCTCCCTGCATGGGCAGCGCTACCATACCAGCCATGGTAAGCATTGATTGCGAGGTTCGTTTCAGATATCACTCACGTCATGGCGCACTGTTTGCGCTCTCCAGAAAGCTCCATACAGAGCTCGCACCCGTGAACACAGAGATGATCGGTTTGACAATGATGCGGACCGTCATGGAGGCGACCTTGAACGCAGAATAGCTGACAACTAGCGCATGGCAGCTTGCACAGCTGCACGTTGTTTTTGAGGTCAACAATGGCATTCTCAAAGGTTCTCCGAAGCTCTTCAATGCTCGCATGTCCAGCCTGGAATCGCGATACATTAACTGTGAGCCATTCGCGCACGTGGTCAATGCGCAGGTTGACGATGGTTTCAAGATGGTTGGTTAATCCTTCTATCCATTCTTCTTCTGGGGAATACTGGCGAGATTCGTGCAGATCGCAAGCCGCCCGAAGAACCGCGAGCGTGCGTTCACGAGATGCTGATTGTCCGATGCCACCTCCTGCGATGAATATCCGGTGTGGTGTGTCAGGCATGTTCACTGGCGAGTCAGTATCCAGGTTCTACACAAAAAAATCAGTTGTCACAACTATGCCACGAAAGCGAATCTAAAGGCTTGACCTTCAAAGGCTCGCGCTCAGGATCAATCTCCGCCAGTCCAAAGGCTAGTGCATTGGGTAGTAACGTGGAAATCAACTGCGCTCTGTGAGACGCCATGGTTTCTGTATCGGGAGCTATTTAGAAATGTCACAGCATAGGCTTCCGTTCTTACCGGACATCGCTCTTCCGTCGTTGGCCTTCAATGTTCATGTGTCATGGTGTAAAGTGATATAAAAGGAGAATGCTGACCTTTAGTTTCCCCATCAAAGTCTTCATCGCATGTAGGAATTCCCGTGCCGTTCGATGCGTGACAACCTGCTGATCGAGACGCCGCTTCACAGCAGGAAAGAGTCCATAGAACCCCTTGGAGTCAATGACTGGCCTGGTGCTGCATGAACTTCAAATCAAAAAGAGACACTGAGGAATTACCAGGGAATTATACTGAGCTTGCCACAATGAAGTCGAGAGATAAAGTTGGCATCTTGCTCGTCTTGCACCATTCTCTGCAACTTGAAAGAGAATCTGAGGAGTAGACCATCAGTGGGTAGCATTCGAAACACCGGAATCAGTAGCTCACTCCTTGGTCATCTCGGCCTTGTCCGAGTTGAGGACATCCTGGTAGAACAGCGAATCAAACAGTGTCCTGAAGTGCAGCCAACATTTGCCTCACCTTGATGATGATGACCAACGTTGATTGGAATAATGAAGGGTTCTCTTTTGGATCCAGAACGGTTGAGCTGGACTGGAAAGATTGGAAGAGTCCTGTAATATCACGACTGAGAGCGAAGTTGTTGCGGAATAACACCTGGCAGGACGTTTAAGCGGACTGTCCGCTGTGTCGCGAGGCGATGGTGACATACCAAGTTCGAGATTGCAGTGTTGAACGAGATCAGCAACGTGTCCTCTTGCACCGAACGTTCGATGCCGTGTATGCCTTGATATTCGTACAAAGCTTGAGAAGTTATAAATATACAGACAAAAGATCTAGCTGACCTTCGAAGTCCAGAGCCACGATCAACGCTTCCTCAGTAGGGGTGACAGACATCCATACACCTTCAGTGGCCCGCATCCGAGTCGCCGACCCAGCAAATGATGTATCGACCAGATGGTTCAGTGCAAAGCTTTTACCGACCGACTGCTCTCCCATAGACGATACTACTTTGACAGGCTACTTTTTGTCAGAACGGGGTACTAGCCACGACGAGAGGGGAACGGTATCACCTTGGATGCCATGTACGACTGGAAGACCGACTCGTACCAACCAAAGGACAGACTGTCTACGATCCGGTTGACATCGGCTCCTAACAGCGACTTTTCCAGGTCGGTGGAATACACGCCATCTTTGAGAGGGATGAACCGATTTTTCTTCGCGATCGCGATCTGGATGGGAATAAGGCAAAAGAAATCCGCCACCCATTCGCCCGCTCGGTATTGTGACACGTTCCATGGGTGACCACCACACAACTCCTCGGAAAAGACGGAGAATGAAGCAGCTGAGACTCTGATGGACTTCAGGATGTCGCCAGTCGGTTTCATGGTAGTACGTTCAAACGTGTGGATCATCTCGGCAAAGTGGGAGGCAAACATAGGGAAGTCGCGGTCGGTCATGAATACCAGTGTTCTTGGGCTCCTCAGGCTGGAAGATGAGATTGTTTCGCGTGGTACAGCTGGCAACACTGGGAAACGGGTCCAGACTTCGGAATGACAGTCGATGATGCAGTTATGGGCAGTCGTATTCACATCCCTCACGTTGAACACGAACTTCATGACCCTTCGCGTAATATCTAGAGCGTACGACTGGCAGGTGTGCGCTAGGAAATCGAGTGTCACAAGGTGCGCCGCTGATCTACTGATCAACGAAGTTACAAGGAGGTGATCGACCACGTGTAAGTCGGGGATGTCCAGAGCGATGCCATCCGTAAACCCGAAAGTATCCCACTGATAAGCCGTGATTGCCATGTCGGATCCTCGAGCCTGCGCAACCAACAGGCAGGAGCCATCCGGGGTAGAACTGACGCTGAGGGGAACATGGTCGAGATTGAGAGTGGCAGGCCTGGGGAACTTGCAAGTTAGATTAGCCAAAGGAGAACGAGAGCTGCCCACCGAAAGTGAAGAGTAAGAAGGGAGAAAACTCTGGCCTGAGCTTGCGAGTCTACGAGTAACAGTTCTTCGGTGCCGCTGATGAAACATGCATGGCGGATGGAAGATCCCTCGTTGTACCAAGTAGTCAGATTGATCGAGCTG
Organism: Paxillus involutus ATCC 200175; assembly: GCA_000827475.1. Taxonomy (NCBI): domain Eukaryota; kingdom Fungi; phylum Basidiomycota; class Agaricomycetes; order Boletales; family Paxillaceae; genus Paxillus; species Paxillus involutus. The sequence continues at coordinate 6,451 of KN819346.1, forward strand.
CCCAAGACCTGAAAACGTCGAGCATCGTCGAATACGAATATGTGGAGGAGGAGCTGGGAAGGTAGTGTCAGTGCCAAACTGGATAGATGCCGGACGACATACCCTATCCGACGATACAATAACAAGCATTCTCTTCGACTCATCGTAAGCCAAAAGGAAATCTTGACCGATTTTTTCGCGGTTCAGTGCTTTACCACGTCCACGCCGTATCGCGCCATCAACCTCTGCAAGATTTTCCAGGTAGATTGTCAAGATGTCTGTGCAATCAGCAACAACCAGCAAGAGTTTCTCGCCCTCGAGCAGTTGAGCTCGTCTATGAAACCACGAATTAGCTATGGAAACCACCAATAGCTGGAGGACGTACATAACAGAATGGCCTTGTGGCAGCTTAAAACTATGCGTAAACCTAAATCGAGGCGAGGGTATGGTGATTGGACTCAATTGCAACTCCTGCTGATCTTGCGTTGTAAGAGTAATCAGATAGACTGTGTAGATCACCATGGGATCCTCTTGGGACTCCCGAGAGCCTGAAATTCGGTATGACGTAGACGGCGACGACCCTGCAAAAAGGATGAGTGAAACTCCACATGAAGGTCAACCAGCTTACCAAAGTAATGACTGCCATTAGCCTGCTCAACCGCGGTGATGTGCAGTACATGGCTAGGAAAAAGTTTAAATTGAGCCATATACTCGCCATGCGCACTTACGTGTAGGGTGTTTGTTTCGACATGTTATTGAGGCGGCGTATCAGATCCGCTCTGAGCTTTCGCTGTTCCTCCTCCTCAAGGCTGGCATACTCGCGCTCGATCCCAGTCGCGATCAGTTTAGAGAGGGGCTCTATTATCATACATTAGCACTTTATCCCTCCACCTCGTTCACTAAGCTGAGCATACCTGGACTTTCCACAGCTCGCTCTCCGAGGTTGGCAAAATAAGGTAGTGTCCGTCGATCAAGGCGGCTGGTTAGCGGAATTAGTGGTCATATATCAGTCACTAGGTGCCCACTCACGGATATATCCGTTGAACCTCGCCTAGAATAGCCTGGTGCAGAAACCTCCCGAGGTTCGGGTAATTATCTTGCAACTTCGCCTGCGTGCGAGCAATTTCTGCCTCTGCACGCGATCTAGATAGTTCTTGAACTGCATTGGACTCGTGTTTCCACTGGTTGCACTCTTGCGGGAACCGCTTCCCAAGGCCTGAGCGAACTAGCATCCTCAGACCCTCATCGTCTAGAGATTCGCTGAGGCGAAGACAGTCGGACCTCCTGTGGAGGCAAGGACACAGCTGCTGAGAGAAACGTAGCACGATGGGGCGGGGGACACTCACAGATATCCTTCGAGTTGCAAGGGGTTGTATGTACGCGCTCTGAAAGTGTCGGCGATGGTCCGCGCTTCTTGATGCCTCACCGTCATAAAGCCCTGAGAGGCCTCGCCAAACAGTAGGAATGGTTTAGCCGGGTCATTGTTCGTTGACCCATCTCCACGGACTTCTGGAAGAGCAATGCGATCGAAAGCAACCTGTGATTCCACATGTCAGATGGGGCAGCATCCCGGCGATCAAGAAACAAGTACCTTGAACCCTTCGCGCACGGTGACAGACTCCTCCTGGTCGACCTCCGGGTGTCATTGTCGTCTTCATCATTTTCGGTCCAAACCATTGTCTGTGCATGTTCCGATGAGATCAGCGCCGCCACCTGGTCGCACATCTTTGTAAGATATCTAAAGTTGCGGATACTTGGAGTGAGCACCCTGACAACATTTGGGGACAGCAATACGTGAACGGACCTCATAAACGTCACACGATGGTGACGAACTGACAAAGCCGCAGAGTCGTCCCACGTTCCTGGTTCAGGCCAATATAATACAAATATCTGTTCGGTGTTGCCCGTCTGTTCTGTGGTTCTGATGATATACAAGCCTGACCGAAGGGTTGGTGTCGTCGGACTAGGCGTATCAGTGTCGACAAGAAGCTGAGTCGCGCTACCAGGCAAGCGTTCTCAGTAGTTGGGATTACAAAGGGTGCGTAGGGAGTTCAGCCTCAGGACGTACATTGTATCGTCGATGACTCCAAGTTCTGATAAGAAGCGTACGATTTCCTCTTTACTCCCGTAAACACCCACAGGTTTGATGATGTAGTTGTCAAGTGCTTTGAAGTTGACCTTCGTCATCGATGCACAGGCGCCTGGATCAACAGTGGTGATAAATACCTCTAGCGAATTTTGGGAGATGATGATCTTATCGACTGGCGAATAGGTGAACACGGGAACACGTTCTGGATAACTAGGAAAACTTACCGAGTCCGCCGTTGCCTTGTTCTGTGATCAGGTCAAGAATACGATACATTCCTTTGATTGAATATGCCAAGTCCAGCTCGTGATGCTGGGGAACTGGCACATCCACGTCAATCTACAGGTGCACCAGCTTGATTTTGGGCCGGAAGACAAAGTTCGATTAATCTCACAAACCTGATCATCTGATGCGGAGTCGAGGGACTCGTATAAACTGACGTCACTGTCACTCCCAGCGCCATCAGCTTGAGGAACGGTTTGAGTGGAAAAGCGAGCGGATGTCGTCGACTGAAAATGACCTCCATGGGAGAAGAAGCCACCTTGAGATTCCTCAGAATCATTCGAGATGGAGTCCAATGAACGGTGGAAACCATCGTCAATGGTTTCATTCGAGCATGAAGCTATAAATAAACCATACCCTCAGCTCTCCATTTTCCTTTATCGATTCCACTAGGAACATATAGATCCTCGTCATTGGTGGCATATACCTGAACAAGGTCAGGCGGTTCGCAAGAGGAGTCCATTGTAAGGGTAGAAGAGATGCAAACGACTCTTTGGCGCCTTTGAAACAGTATTTGAAGAACGAAACCAGGGTCAGCAGTGACACGAGGTGGTGGGCTGGTGCTGATCCAGACTCAGATGATTCGGAGGCGCCTGATCATAGCAGGCTGTTCTTTACAGCAGTCACCCACGATGCACTCTTCAATGGGATAGGGGTCGTGAAAAGGGTGCTGGAACGCAGCCAGAGAGCCTGTGATAGGCCTCATCTGATACGGCAATACCCTCAAGGCGGTGATACGACGGGGTCACGGGTAAAGTTGAGTTCTGGAAGAAGTGGAATATCCTGGTGCCAGGCAAAAAATTCAGGGATATGATAATGGGATAGAGACGTTACTAATGCCAGCACACATGGAACTTGTGACACGGGTTGTCCCCGGGTTTGTAAGATGTTCGAACATGACAGAATCTGCGAGTGCACAGGACACCAGGAAATCGGGCAAATCAACAAGACTGAACGTACTTGAGGTATTGAACGCTGACTAGAGTGACCCATAACTTAAGGTGAGTCGTCGTCGTCGTCGTCCGTGCTAATGTCTGGAAAGGTCTGCCGAGTTGAACTTGACCTGTGCCGCCGTGCCGCGGCGGGCAGGCTGTTCGGATGGTGTCTCACGGTCCAGGTTCTCCACGTGACAGCGCGGACTGCCAAGTTCCAACCTTGAGCCTCGGCGTGTGGTCCTGAATTGCGATGGAGTACCGCCGTGCAGGCTATTGGGTCTACTAAGTACTTAGATCCAGACTCTCCGTCTCCGGGGACCGACACACTGATGGCATTTCGGGGTACGTGAGGACACACCTGCAGATAGATACTGTTACCATCATGTAGAAGGACACGGATTGAACTTGAAGCTTGAACCGCATATGATGATGCAGGAGGGTCAACTTTCGTTTCACTCCACCGATTACCAGAGCCCTATTCAATCAAGAATACATACAGCATTGGAGATACTTGCGACCAAGCCACAGCGACAGAACTATGAGCACAGATATCTGATAGTAGTAGTTACAAACCGGACACAAGAAACAACGGACGTCAATCAGAGCGCAGCAGCGCGCCTCTTTGCTTTCTCAACGAATCAGTGATACCCACGCATATCTCTGCGAGTCGAACCTGTCCCATAACGTCAGTGGATGGACAGCTCGTGGTAGGAAAGATTGCACACCGTATCAAGGGCTTCCGTGTGGGATGACAGTACAGTCACTGCAGCAGGAGCAAGTGGGTCCCTCGGCGCATTGTTCTGCGCATCAAGCGCGATCTCTGCCATCCTACGCAGGTAATGGGAGGACGCATCCGGACCAAACGACACAGAATGAAAAGATACCGCTTTTCTGTTCGCCAAGGCTGAACATCCGAGGTATGACTGAAAGAAATATGCCCACTTACCCCAGTCGAACGGCGGTGCGACACAAGTCTTGCATGGTATGGTCCGCAACCTGACACTCATTACCTGATAGGAATATGATGGCCGGTGATCTTTCGGTGGTATCTGAGTGCCGGGAAACACATGCGCGAGACGGTGACTTACCTCTTCGTACTCCAGTTTTGTTCCATAATGGCTTGAGCTTGTCTGATCGCGCTCGTGCTCCAGAACTGGTCCGCGATAGCTCGAATTTGTCTCCCGGTGGTCGTTAACTCGGTATCTCCATCTGCCTCAAACGGGAGGAGAATGTCCAGCAACTGGTCCGGTGTGCTCGCAAAGTTATTGACGACAGGAGTTTTAAGATCGGGATTGAATAAGACCACGCTGTACGAGTCTCGTTCGCGGGCCTGGGAACTGGCAATTGCTGCAGCACGAGCGGTCCAGAAGTTGTATAATGAAGAAAGAACAACGCCGAATCTATTGTCCGAATGGGTACGAATTCTTGCAGCTGCCGGTGTATTGGCCAGTGGCTTCCTGTCGGATAAACTCATCGAACCAGACCTATGGCGGATTTGAGCACACCCTAAT
>KN819346.1:11263-22055 GCA_000827475.1 Paxillus involutus ATCC 200175
ACTGATGGCATTTCGGGGTACGTGAGGACACACCTGCAGATAGATACTGTTACCATCATGTAGAAGGACACGGATTGAACTTGAAGCTTGAACCGCATATGATGATGCAGGAGGGTCAACTTTCGTTTCACTCCACCGATTACCAGAGCCCTATTCAATCAAGAATACATACAGCATTGGAGATACTTGCGACCAAGCCACAGCGACAGAACTATGAGCACAGATATCTGATAGTAGTAGTTACAGTCAATCAGAGCGCAGCAGCGCGCCTCTTTGCTTTCTCAACGAGTCAGTGATACCCACGCATATCTCTGCGAGTCGCACCTGTCCCATAACGTCAGTAGATGGACAGCTCGTGGTAGGAAAGATTGCACACCGTATCAAGGGCTTCCGTGTGGGATGACAGTACAGTCGCTGCAGCAGGAGCAAGTGGGTCCCTCGGCGCATTGTTCTGCGCATCGAGCGCGATCTCTGCCATCCTACGCAGGTACTGGGAGGACGCATCCGGACCAAACGACACAGAATGAAAAGATACCGCTTTTCTGTTCGCCAAGGCTGAACATCCGAGGTATGACTGAAAGAAATATGCCCACTTACCCCAGTCGAACGGCGGTGCGACACAAGTCTTGCATGGTATGGTCCGCAACCTGACACTCATTACCTGATAGGAATATGATGGCCGGTGATCTTTCGGTGGTATCTGAGTGCCGGGAAACACATGCGCGAGACGGTGACTTACCTCTTCGTACTCCAGTTTTGTTCCATAATGGCTTGAGCTTGTCTGATCGCGCTCGTGCTCCAGAACTGGTCCGCGATAGCTCGAATTTGTCTCCCGGTGGTCGTTAACTCGGTATCTCCATCTGCCTCAAACGGGAGGAGAATGTCCAGCAACTGGTCCGGTGTGCTCGCAAAGTTATTGACGACAGGAGTTTTAAGATCGGGATTGAATAAGACCACGCTGTACGAGTCTCGTTCGCGGGCCTGGGAACTGGCAATTGCTGCAGCACGAGCGGTCCAGAAGTTGTATAATGAAGAAAGAACAACGCCGAATCTATTGTCCGAATGGGTACGAATTCTTGCAGCTGCCGGTGTATTGGCCAGTGGCTTCCTGTCGGATAAACTCATCGAACCAGACCTATGGCGGATTTGAGCACACCCTAATGCGGCGGAGCAGCAGACTCACCGATCTACGACAAAGATGCTATGAACGCATGATACATCAGCACTCGCTAGGAGTTTCAGTGGAAAAACTTACACGTGGAAAGCTTGTTGCACAACAACTGGATGCCGGCAATGGAATTGGTGCCCATCGCGTGAGATATAACCCATGCCCGCTGGCGTAATGTCGGGATTCATGGGAGGATGGAAAAGTGGCAAAATACAGTAGGAAGGTAACGCCAGATTTCCACCAGCAGCATTGTGTTCAGGTCCGCTACACATGGCATCACTGCAGATTCGTCAATAACGTGAAGGTACGACAAGACATACTAAGCACACCATTTAGCAAAGTTTTCTTGCTCTCTTTTTGAGTATGGGTCCTTGAAACCTAGGCGTATCCAGTTCGTAGTTTAGAAGTTGTAAATCCATTATGTAACCTTACCGTTCCTCTTCCAGAACAAGTTGTGTGTGATGAGGTCCTTTGCTCGGTCTGGATTGGGCTGCACTCGCCTGGTGAGGTGCTGTAACTGATCGTTACCAGNACAATTAGCCTCCTCGTCGGCTCGACAATAGTCGATGTGGACGTGGCGACCCATTTCTTGGCAGACGAGGTTGCACATCATCGGCGTGCCCTCGTCGTTCGTGGAGAATTTTCTACCTCTTATCTCAAGGGCAACGTCATCAGGACCACCTACAGCCCAGCGGGTACGTGACATGGAACCATGGCGCGTGTCGTGCTCTTGTTGCGGATGTCCTGGAGGATTATACCAAGTAGTCAGCACCAATTGGATATCACGGTGCTCCATGTTCATCTTACCGAGGGGTAAAGTACAGAAGTGACCGCAGCCGTCGCATCTGAATGGTCATCAAAGAAAAGAAGATGGAAAATAGTGTGGCAACAATACCTGGCTTCGCAGAAGTGAATCACCCTGTTAAGGCTGTGACTGTGGGAGCCCCTGTGCTGCCTCGCCCCCGGCGCGATGGGCTTTATGCACTTCAAGCGTTTTGCGACTGCGCCGAACGTTAGCAGACAACCGACTGCAAGAATGGACGAACGAACCTTGAGCAACCTGTTGGTGATTTGTCGGTATGAGCACGATCCTGGGAAGGAGATACTGCGCACATTTGTATACTGAAAAGTCTCATTTCTGCCCCTGAAAATGGCATCGATGGACTGCGGCGCCGCTGAAATCTCACATATACCGGGGGCAGAGCATACAGCATTGCATGAATGTTCTTGTCTGGAAGCCGATAAGAAAAGAAAGATCTTGCAAAGGTTTGCACACACCCGCAAAGATGGATTGCACCAGGCTCTAGGGCATGCATGTGGTCCTGGTGAGAGCATAGGTCCTCGCACAATTGGCACGGAATATAACAAATTTGGGTGTCGCATTCATGGCGAGAATGACCAACATCACTGCGAAGTTCGTGAGTTATCAATCGTGGTAACGCTGGAAGAAAGACTACCCTGCGAATCGGCATTTTCCAGGACACGAGTATGTAGAACCGTCAATCAGTTTCACGCCCGACACATCGCATGGCTGGGGAATATAACGTTGATGGTTATATAGTCATTTCAATTCAAGGGTCCTCACATTTCCGCACGCATGCACCGGTGCAGCACAAAGATGGCCCTCGTCCGAGTGCGGGTGGTTAATCATCTTGGTCGAACCGAGATGAGTCTGAGCATCGATCCCTCCTTTATAACAAACATACCTTCGTGCATGCATTGAGGCACCCGCGCCTACCCGCAAACTTGCATGGTTCCCCGCATAATTGCTCATTTACGGTGCATCTACGGGATGATGAAAGGAAAGGTCCTTGGTAGATGCAATAACACTCACATGTGCCTCCCTGCATGAGCAGCGCTACCATACCAGTCATAGTAAGCATTGATTGCGAGGTTCATTTCAGATATCACTCACGTCATGGCGCACTGTTTGTGCTCTCCAGAAAGCTCCATACAGAGCTCGCACCCGTGAACGCAGAGATGATCGGTTTGACAATGATGCGGACCGTCATGGAGGCGACCTTGAACGCAGAATAGCTGACAACTAGCGCATGGCAGCTTGCACAGTTGCACGTTGTTTTTGAGGTCAACAATGGCATTCTCAAAGGCTCTCCGAAGCTCTTCAATGCTCGCATGTCCAGCCTGGAATCGCGATACATTAACTGTGAGCCATTCGCGCACGTGGTCAATGCGCAGGTTGATGATGGTTTCAAGATGGTTGGTTAATCCTTCTATCCATTCTTCTTCTGGGGAATACTGGCGAGATTCCTGCCAGTCGTACGCTCTAGGTATTACGCGAAGGGTCATGAAGTTCGTGTTCAAGGAGAGAGGTGTCCGTGGTGGTACTGCCACGCGCAGCACGAACACCACTGCTCATAATTGCATCATCGACTGTCATTCCGAAGTCTGGACTCGTTTCCCCGTATTGCCAGCTGTTCAACGAGAAACTATCTCATCTTCCAGTCTCAGGAACCCAAGAACCCTCGTATTCGTGACCGACCGCGACTTCCCTATGTTTGCCTCCCACTTTACCAAGATGATCCACACGTTTGAATGTGCTACCATGAAACCGACTGGCGACATCCTGAAGTCCATCAGGGTCTCAGCTGCTTCATTCTCTGTCTTTTGCGAGGAGTTGTGTGGCGGTCGCCCATGGAACGTGTCACAATACCGAGCGGGTGAATGGGTGGCGGATTTCTTTTGCCTTATTCCCATCCAAATTGCGATCGCGAAGCAAAATCGGTTCATCCCTCTCAAAGATGGCGTGTATTCCACCGACCTGGAGGAGTCGCTATTGGGAGCCGATGTCAATCGGATCGTAGATAGTCTGTCCTTTGGTTGGTACGAGTCGATCTTCCAGTCGTACATGGCATCCAAGGTGATATTGTTCCCTTCTCGTCATGGCTAGTACCCCATTCTGACAAAGAGTAGCCTGTCAAAGTGGTATCGTCTATGGGAGAGCAGTCGGTCGGCAAAAGCTTTGCACTGAACCATCTGGTCGATACATCGTTTGGTGGATCGGCGACTCGGATGCGGACCACCGAAGGTGTATGGATGTCTGTCACCCCTACGGAAGAAGCGTTGATCGTGGCTCTGGACTTCGAAGGTCAGCTAGATCTTCCATCTATATATTTGTAACTTCTCAAGCTTTGTACGAATCTCCAGGCATACATGGCATCGAACGCTCGGTGCAAGAGGACACGTTGCTGATCTCGTTCAACACTGCAATCTCGAACTTGGTATGTCACCATCGCCTCGCGACACAGCGGACAGTCCGCTTAAACGTCCTGCCAGGTGTTATTCCGCAACAACTTCGCTCTCAGTCGTGATATTACAGGACTCTTCCAATCTTTCCAATCCAGCTCAACCTTTCTGGATCCAAAAGAGAACCCTTCATTATTCCAATCAACGTTGGTCATCATCATCAAGGTGAAGCAAATGTTGGCTGCACTTCAGGACACTGTTTGATTCGCTGTTCTACTAGGATGTCCTCGACTCGGACAAGGCCGAGATGACCAAGGAGTGAGCTACTGATTCCGGTGTTTCGAATCCTACCCACTGATGGTCTCCTACTCAGATTCTCTTTCAAGTTGCAGGGAATAGTGCAAGACGAGCAAGATGCCAACTTTATCTCTCGACTTCATTGTGGCAAGCTCAGTATAATTCCCTGGTAATTCCTCAGTGTCTCTTTTGATTTGAAGTTCACGCAGCATTAGGCCAGTCATTGACTCCAAGGAGTTCTATAGACTCTTTCCTGCTGTGAAGCGGCGTCTCGATCAGCAGGTTGTCACGCATCGAACGGCACGGGAATTCCTACATGCGATGAAGACTTTGATGGGGAAACTAAAGGTCAGCATTCCCCTTTGATATCCCTTTACACCCTGACACATGAACATTGAAGGCCAATGACGGAAGAGCGATGTCCGGTAAGAACGGAAGCCTATGCTGTGACATTTTTACATAGCTCCCGATACAGAAACCATGGCGTCTCACAGAGCGCAGTTGATTTCCACGTTACTACCCAATGCACTAACCTTTGGACTCGCGGAGATTGATCCTGAGCGCGAGCCTTTGAAGGTAAAGCCTTTAGATTCGCTTTCGTGGCATAGTTGTGACAACTGATTTTTTGTGTAGAACCTGGATACTGACTCACCAGTGAACATGCCTGACACACCACACCAGCTATTCATCGCAGGAGGTGGCATCGAACAATCAGCATCCCGTGAATGCACGCTCGCTGTTCTTCGGGCGGCTTGCGATCTACACGTGTGCGCTAAGAAATCGAGTGTCACGAGGTGCGCCGCTGATCTGCTGATCAACGAAGTTACAAGGAGGTTATCGCCCACGTGTAAATTGGGAATGTCCAGAGCGATGCCCTCCGTAAACCCGAAAGTATCCCACTGATAGGCCGTGATTGCCATTTCGGATCCTCGAGCCTGCGCAACCAACAGGCAGGAGCCATCCGGGGTAGAACTGACGCTGAGGGGAACATGGTCGAGATTGAGAGTGGTAGGCCTGGGGAACTTGCAAGTTAGATTAGCCAAAAGAGAACGAGAGCTGCCCACCGAAAGCGGAGAGCAGGAAGGGAGAAAACTCTGGCCTGAGCTTGCGAATCTACGAGTAACAGTTCTTCAGTACCGCTGATGAAACATGCATGGCGGATGGAAGATCCCTCGTTATACCAAGCAGTCAGATTCGTCGAGCTTCCCAAGGCCTGAAAACCTCGAGCATCGTCGAATACGAATATGTGGAGGAGGAGCTGGCAAGGTAGTGTCAGTGCCAAACTGGATAGATGCCGGACGACATACCCTATCCGATGATACAACACCAAGCATTCTCTTTGATTCGTCGTAAGCCAAAAGGAAGTCTTGACCGACCTTCTCCCGGTTCAGCGCTTTGCCGCGTCCACGCTGTATCGCACCATCAACTCCAGCAAGACCTTCTAGATAGACTGTCAAGTTCCCGTTGCGATCAGCAACAACCAACAAAAGTTTATCGTCCTCGAGGAGTTGAGCTCGTCTATGAACCCATGCATTAACTATGGAAGCCACCGAAATCTGGACAAACGCACACAACGGAATGGCCTTGTGGTAGCTTGAAACTATGCGTAAACTTAAATCTGGGTGAGGATATGGTGGTTGGATTCAATTCCAGCTCGTGCTGATCTTGTGTTGCATGATTCATCAGATAGACTGTGTAGATCACCATGGGATCCTCTTGGGACTCCCGAGAGCCTGAAATTCGGTATGACGTAGACGGCGACGACCCTGCAAAAAAGATGAGTGAAACTCCACATGAAGGTCAACCAGCTTACCGAAGTAATGACTGCCATTAGCCTGCTCAACCGCGGTGATATGTAGTACATGGCTAGGCAAAAGGTTGAATTGAGATTGAGCCACATACTCGCCATGCGCACTTACGTGTGGGGTGTTTGTTTCGACATGTTGTTGAGGCGGCGTATCAAATCCGCTCTGAGCTTTCGCTGCTCCTCCTCCTCAAGGCTGGCATACTCGCGCTCGATCCCAGTCGCGATCAGTTTCGAGAGCGGCTCTATCGTCATACATTAGCACTTTATCCTTCCACCTCGTTTACTAAGCTGGGCACACCTGGACTTTGCACAGCTCGCTCTCCGCTTGAAATAGCCTGGTGCAGAAACCTCCCAAGGTTCGGGTAATCATCTTGCAACTTCGCCTGCGTGCGAGCAATTTCTGCCTCTGCACGCGATCTAGATAGTTCTTGAACTGCATTGGACTCGTGTTTCCACTGGTTGCACTCTTGCGGGAACCGCTTCCCAAGGCCTGAGCGAACTAGCATCCTCAGACCCTCATCGTCTAGAGATTCGCTGAGGCGAAGACAGTCGGACCTCCTGTGGAGGCAAGGACACAGCTGCTGAGAGAAACGTAGCACGATGGGGGGGACACTCACAGATATCCTTCGAGTTGCAAGGGGTTGTATGTACGCGCTCTGAAAGTGTCGGCGACGAGCCGCGCTTCTTGATACCTCACCGTCATCAAGCCCTGAGAAGCCTCGCCAAACAGTAGGAATGGTTTAACTGGGTGATTGTTCGTTAACCCATCTCCGTTGGCTTCTAGAAGGGTAATCCGATCGGAAGCAACCTGTGATTCTACATGTCAGATAGGGCGGCATCCTGGCGATCAATAAGTAAGTACCTTGAACCCTTCGCGCACGGTGACAGACTCCTCCTGGTCGACCTCCAGGGTGTCATTGTCGTCTTCATCATTTTCGTTCCAAACGATTGTCTGTGCATGTTCCGATGAGATCAACGCGACCACCTGGTCGCACATCTTTGTAAGGTATCTAAACATACGGATACTTTGAGTGAGCATGCCGACAAAAATTAGGGACAGCAATACGTGAACGGACCTCATAAACGTCACACGATGGTGACGAATTGACAAAGCCGCAGAGTCGTCCCACGTTCCTGGTTCAGGCCAATATAATACAAAGATCTGTTTGATATTCCCCGTCTGTTCTGTGGTTCTGATGATATACAAGCCTGACCGAAGGGTTGGTGTCGTCGGACTATCCGTTTCCGTATCGACAAGAAGCTGAGTCGCGCTGCCAAGGATGCGTTCTCAGTAGTTGGGATTACAAAGGATGTGTAGGGAGTTCAGCCTCAGGACGTACATTGGATCGTCGATGACTCCAAGCTCTGATAAGAAGCGTACGATTTCCTCTTTACTCCCGTAAACACCCACAGGTTTGATGATGTAGTTGTCAAGTACTTTGAAGTTGACTTTCGTCATCGATGCACAGGCGCCTGGATCAACAGTGGTGATAAATGCCTCGAGCGAGTTTTGGGAGATGATGATCTTATCGACTGGCGAATAGATGAACACGGGAACACGTTCTGGATAACTAGGAAATTTTACCGAGACCGCCGTTGCCTTGTTCCGTGATCAAGTCAAGAATACGATACATTCCTTTGACGGAATATGCCAAGTCAAGCTCGTGATGCTGGGGAACTGGCACACCCGCATCAATCTATAGGTGCACCAGCTTGATTTTTGGACGAAGGACAAAGTTCGATTAATCTCACAAACCTGATCATCGGATGCGGAGTCGAGGGACTCGTATAAACTGACGTCACTGTCACTCCCAGCGTCATCAGCTTGAGGAACGGTTTGAGTGGAAAAGCGAGCGGAAGTCGTCGACTGAAAATGACCTCCATCATGGGAGAAGAAGCCACCTTGAGATTCCTCAGAGTCATTCGAGATGGAGTCCAATGAACGGTGGAAACCATCGTCAATGGTTTCATTCGAGCATGAAGCTATAAGTAAACCATACCCTCAGCTCTCCGTTTTCCTTTATCGATTCCACTAGGAACATATAGATCCTCGTCATCGGTGGTATCTACCTGAACAAGGTCAGGTGGTTTGCAGGAGTCCGACATCAGTGTAAGGGAAGTTTAGCGCCAAGTTTGAACCAGTCTGGAAGAGCGAAACCAGGGTTAGCAGTGACACGTGGTGGGCTGGTGCTGATCCAAACTTAGATGAGGCTCAAGCGCTCATGATCATAGCAGGCTGCTCTTTGTGGCAGTAATTGGTTAGAAAGGGTGCTGGAACGTGCCAGCATTCGAGTCACAAAGTAACCTTCTGATAACTTGAAGTCACTCTTCGGTTAGTAATTCGCGTTGGACACGGAGGACTCGATTGGGACGAGGGCGAGCCGGGGACCCCAGAGTGGAAGGCAGAGACTCGGTTCGATGGCACTGGCAGCCTCCTGTCAGTCCGAGTCGTATACTCCAAGTCTGAACACTGTTGTATACCCAGCACAAGTATAGTTACCCAACCAGAGTACGTTGCGACCTGCCAACTTGAACCACCACGAAGATGTCTCTGCCACCCACAGCACTACCCTAACACTCGCTTTCTGTGAATGCTCGCAAGAGGAAGGCTTCTGACTCACATCTCCTTCCTACCACGCAAACGAAATATTCAAGAACTGTCAAACTAAGAACTGAGGAACCGCCCATAATACCAGTTGTTATCTACCAAAGGCTGGTGGGGTAGATCCAATGATCTCCGCCGAAAATCCATGCCTTTACCACGTACGTCTCGAGCCTCTTCATAGTGATGAATTCACAGACTGACGGCCAATTCTGGCACCAGTGAACAAGCAAGACGCGTCCCAGTTCCCATTTTTACTCCGCAGCCGACCAGTAGTAAGTACACACAGCGCCTGCTCCTCACCCCGCCATTCCTGGTCGACTCCGGATACGAATTCCATTCACACAAGCCTGAGATTCGACCACAATCACCAGACTATAAATGTTCTAATCTTTCCTCCTCTTCCCCACGGAATTTAAATTCCATGAAAAATCTGAATAGCTCGGGTACATATCCACAGTCAGCAACCTCAACCAAGATGACGTCCATCAGTTCTAAGCCAACTTCCCTGCGCCGCAATCACACGATGGATGCAAGTTTTGCAGAGTCCATGTGAATTATGAGAAGTCGGACCACAGAGCGGTCGATTAAGGCGCAATCTCACACGAAAACCCCACCTAGCTCTCAGGATGTTGGTCATGAGTTCTTCACGCGTGCGCTTTGACAGGTGTGTCGGACAAGTCGGAGAAACAGCGTGCCAGCATTGACCAATGGCTAGGCCACCACCACCCAAACCTTTCTCGGTTCAAGACCACCTTCGCCTACTAGCGCGCAAGAAGGTGTAGTAATATTTCAGTCTTCCCGACTTTCTCTCCCCAGGTCATTGCCAGTAAATATCGTCCGATGGGGACAACACTCCGCTCAATCAACAGAACCCAGGTCAAGAGAAGAAGAGGCAGAAAAAGTACAAGAGACAAAAAAATGGGCCTCTTGCTACGAGTGTCAGTAGGAACATGTACATCGAGGAATCTAAGGTGCAACAGCGGATAATCAACTACTGCCAGTCACGTACGGCACTACGCTCCTCGCGCTTGTTGCACAAGAACTGGATCCCGGCAAGGGAACTGGTGCCCATCGTGTGAGATATAACCCGTCCCCCCTGGCGCAGTGTCGGGATTTATGGGAGGATGGAAAAGGGGCAAAACACAGTAGGAAGGTAACGCCAGATTCCCCCCAGCAGCATTGTGCTCAGGCCCTGTTGATCTATCAGTTATTAGTTGAGAAGCGCTATCAGTCAAACCGGCGCACCACTACACATGGCACCACTACAGACTCGTGAATAACGTGAAGTTAAGATGAAACAGACTAAGCGCACCACTTAGCAAAGTTTGCTTGCTCTTCCTGTGAATACGGATCCCTGAAACCTGATATAGCCAAGTGAGGTTTTGGAAGTGGTAGATCTATATGCAACCTTACCGCTCCTCTTCCAGAACAAGTTGTGTGTGAGCACGTCCTTTGGCCGGTCTGGATTGGGCTGCATTCGCTTGGTGAGGTGCTGTAACTCATCGTTACCAGTGCAAGCAGCTTCGTAGTAGGCTCGACAATAGTCAACGTGGACGTGACGCCCCATTTCTTGGCAGACGAGGTTGCACATCGTCGGCACGCCATCGTCGTTTGTGGAGAATTTTCGACCTATCTCAAGAGTAACGTCGTCAGGGCCACCCACACTCCAGCGGGTACGTGACATGGAACCATGGCCTGTTTCGTGTTCTTG
>KN819346.1:47516-69890 GCA_000827475.1 Paxillus involutus ATCC 200175
GTTCCATCCGCCTGATCAATGTAGCAGATATGCGACTTTACGAGCGGAACGAGCTGAGGCAGCTCTACCATTCTCGTCTTAATGCGATTACCGAAGGCGAAATACAGAAAGTAGCTCAAGAGTTGCACGTCGAGTGGGGACAAGCAATCACATCCATCATAAAGAACCTTGTTCGCTACGCAATCTGTTCACACAGATGGTCGGACGATGAGGTTACTTACCAGCAAATGATCCAAGGCCCAATCCCGACTCGCCAGGGATATGTCAAGGTCCATCGTTTCTGTCGTACTGCGACGGACTCGCATTCGTTACAGCTCGCATGGATTGACACGTGCTGCATCAACAAAGAGAGTAGCACGGAGCTTGATGAATCGATCCGATCGATGTTTCGATGGTATCGCAACGCCACCATCTGTATCGTGCACCTTGCCCATGCAACGTCCATAGATAAGGTTGCCACAGACAGTTGGTTCACCAGGGGCTGGACTCTCCAAGAACTTCTCGCTCCCCATCATCTCAAATTCTATTACGCAGACTGGCGGCCAGTCACCAGCGATACCTATGACTTTCAAAGTTGCGAGGACGTCCGTGCACTCACCTCGCGCGATTCAGCCGCAATGGCTGGTCGCCAGCTTGTGCGGGCAGTTACGGCAGCTACTGGTATACAGCCAAGCGAAGTGGGGTCTGCGTTCTCGCCAGGAGTGTTGTCGGTGCCTGCGCGGATGCAGTGGGCAGCTGGGAGAAAGACGACGAGAGGAGAGGACGGGGCGTATTGTCTGATGGGAATTTTCAATGTCTCACTGGCAACCGCATATGGAGAAGGCGCAGAGCGTGCTTTCTTCAGACTCACCGAAGCCATGATTCAACTGGCCCCGAACGTGGGGATCTTGAATTGGGCTGGGGAACCATCTGACATCGGTCATCGCACGCTCGCCATGCCTTCTTCGCCCCGATGCTATACCAGATGTCCTAATGGTTTCAAGGACTTCTTGACTCAGGAGGAGTTCATCCTGACGAATCGCGGTCTACGCATCAGGTTATTGGTCAAGCCAGCCTTCCTCGTGAGCCTTTCTTCTGAAGAAAGGCAATGCACGCTGAGCTGCGCGTTGGCCAAGGACTTGATCGCCGTAGAAGGAGTAGGGTTTGAGAGTAACTTTGCTCTTGGGGTGTTCGACTTTGATGAGGACTCGAGAGAAAACTTCAGAGGACGATGTTCGGCATTTTTGCTCCAGCGTAGTTCTGACCATCGCCAGTGGGCAAAGGTGGAAACATGGAACTGCATCACTTTTGAGCCGTCGGAGTGGTTCTTACAAGTCGACCTGCAGAGTTTGTGGCAAGTAGTGTACCTATAGCAATGAGGCAATCTTCCTTCAAGCACCAGCTCGAGCCTTGGTTTAGTCTCCATCGTCGTGTCACGACGCAAGTGCTCATGGGCCGGAAGAACGTTTCGTTTCAACGAGTCAGCCTACAGCAATGACGGTTATTGGACTCCGTCGGAGTCGGAGTCTTCGGAGTCCCACGTGATCCGTGACTCGGAATGCATGACTTAGAACCGTTTGATATTTCCGCCACGACTTTTGCAGAGTTCTCCTCAACCCACCACTTGACGTTACCAGCGTCCAATAATACAGGCCTCAGGTCCAGTCAAGCACGGTGACGATGACCAAGCTCCGTTCAGTTTTGTTAATTTGCTTTGGTCGACTTCCGCCAGCTGGTGTCCTGCCGCATCTGCAAATTCTGCCATGGTCGAACAGCTGTCTGACGACATCTTCAAGGCAACGCGAGCCAGCGGCTAAGGACAACCCGTGTCATATCACAACCAGATCGCTGGTAACGTCTCTATTCCGTATCCTTGAATTCTATGCAGTGCACCAGGCAATATGATTGCACTTCTTCCAGAACCTTGCAACTTACTGACCCCATCGTATCACCGCCTTGAGTCCCGACCGTATCTTCCGTATCAGATGGATTGCCATTTCAGGCCTTTTGGATGCATTCCAGCATCTTTTCACGGTCCCTAACCATTGAAGCTACGGCATCGTGGGTGAGTGCGGCGCATCGGAAAGCCTGCGAGAAGCTTGGTATGACACTATATGATATAGGAGGATCAGCGTTACTGCATAAAGACCCTAAGTCATACAGCATATGATATTATGGTCGAGCGCTGATCAGCAAGTCACCTACCGCCCCACCCCTCGTGTCACTGCTGGGCCTGATTTCTCCTTATAAGACCGGTTCGAACGCGCCAGAGGATCATTCTCTATCCCGCTCTACTCTCACAATGGATTCTTTCAGACCGCCCAACACTTTTCAGCTAGATAGCAGTGATGACGAAGATCTCTATGTTCCCAGTGGAGTCGATAAAGGGAAACGAAGAGCTGAGGGTATGTTTTACTTATGAAACTCCATGCGAGGAAGATGCTGGACAATCTCTCAACCACGTTTAGATCCTTACGATGCCTGGGGTAGTAGATCGCCCATCTCGCATGAAACTATTCGCTATAGTCATGAACATTCCGGTGGTTCCCGCCGTTCGTCGGACAACATCTCGATTGACATTGATGAGGATCAAGGTGGCTTCTGTTCCGATGGAGACGATTCTCAGTCGACGGCTTCAGCTCGCTTGCCCGTTGGTACCATCCCTCCTGCTGATGACGCTAGAAGCGACAGTGACGTCAGTTTCTATGAGGCAGTCGACACAGACTTGCCACCAGCTGTGGCATCAGATGATCAGGTTCGTGCTATTAATCGAACGTCGTCTCCCATCTTAAAGCAAGCTTGTATATCTGTAGATGGACGTGGATGTGCCACTTCCCCAGCATGACGAGCTGGACTTGGCGTATTCCATCAAGGGAATGTATCGTATTCTTGACTTGATCTCCGAACAAGGCAGCGGCGGACTCGGTGAGTTTACTTAGTTTTACAGAGCGTGTTCATCTATTCATCTATTCGTCAGTCGATAAAATCATCATCTCTCAAAACTCGTTGCAGGCATTTATCACTACGGTTGATCCAAGAGCCTATGCATCGATGACAAAAGTCAACTTCAAAGCGCTTGACAACTACATCATCAAACCTGTGGGTGTTTATGGGAGCAAAGAAGAAATCGTGCGGTTCTTGTCAGAGCTTGGAGTCATCGACGATGCAATGTACGTCCTGAGGCTGAATACCCTCTGTGATCACAACTACTGACAATGCATCCATGGCAGTGCGACTCAGCTTCTTGTCGATACTGACACGCCTAGTCCGACAAAACCAACGCTTCGGTCAGGCTTGTATATCATCAGAACCACCGAACAGTCCGGAAACACCAAACAGATCTTTCTACTATATTGGCCAGAGCTAGGAACGTGGGACGACTCTTCGGCTTCTTCAGTTCGTCGCAATCGTGTGACGTTTATGAGGTTCGTTGACGCATCGCTGTCCCAAAAATGTGTCAGCATGCTCACTTAAAGTATCCATATCTTCAGATACCTTACAAAGATGTGCGACCAGGTGGTTGCGCTGATCTCATCGGAACATGCGCAGACAATCGTATGGAACGAAAATGATGAAGACGACAATGATGCTCTGGAGATTGATCAGGATGAATCGGACCGGATGTTTACATTCGAAGTTGCCCAGACCAACGACCAGGAGGAGTCTGTCACCGTACGCGAAGGGTTCAAGGTATCCACTTCTTCATCGCCGTGATACCGTTTCGGTTGACACGCGGAATCACAGGCTTTTTCTGATCGCATTGCTATTCCAGAAACACTTGCAGATGGCTCAGCGAATACTGATTCGGTCAAACCATTCCTACTGTTTGGCGAGACTGGTCAGGGCTTTATGACAGTGAGGTATCAGGAAGCAAAGCTCGTTGTCGACGCTTTCAGAGCGCGCACGTACAACCCCTTGCAACTCGAAGGGCATCTGTGAGTGTCCCCCGCTTCATCGTGATCGATTTCTCTCAAAAGTTGTGTCCTTGTCTTCACAGGGGATCCGACTGTCTTCATCTCGGCGAATCTCTCCACGATGAGGCCCTGAAGATACTAGTTCGCTTTGGCCTCGAGAAGCGGTTCCCCCAAGAATGCGGCAAATGGAAACATGATTCCATCGCAGTTCAAAATCTGTACAGATCGCGTGCATCAGGCGAAACTGCTCGCACGAAGACGAAGCTGCAAAAGGATACCCCGAACCTCAGGAGGTCTCTGCACGAGGCTATTCTAGATGAAGTTGAACGGCTGTATCCGTGAGTGAGCATCTAATGACCGGCATGTGTCCACTGATCCTCGTAACCAGCTATCTTGATCGGAAAGCATTCCCTTATGTTGTCGATTCGGGCGAGCGACCCGTGGAACGCCCAGGTATGCTCACCTTAGTGAATGAGGTTGAAGGCTAAATGCATGATCGCAGAGCCACTCTCGGAGCTGATCAGGCATCATCCAAAAGTGAATCCACATGTTGCGCAGCAGCTGAAACAGGCATTTCAATGGAGCATCACCGACAAAGATTTCCGAACAGCGAAAGAGCGCATCTGTCTCGCAACAGAACTCTTCCCTATCGTGAAGAATGTGGACAAACAAAAACGCGGACGTATTCTCCTTGCAGTATTGGCGGGGGAGGTTGAACGGGCAAAAGGCATAATGATAGCGAATTCTACTTCCCTAACTAGCAAGGATCAAGCAAGTTCCAACACCCCGTCACACTGGGTCCTCCGGTCGGCGCGGAAATGGATCGTAGCGGGTAACGCTGACGCTGATCTTGTGGATGGACTCATTCGAGATGCGACACGGACAGCGCAGCAGACTACGGATAGCCAATTTCTCACTAAACTTGCTCGCGACGTTGAACAACATCCAGCTCTGACGCGGTTCGCTGACGACGCACGACAAAGGGCTTATATATACCTTGAACCTGCCATCGACCGTTTGCTCAAGAAGCTTGTCCCCTCCGTCCAACAAATCCAAGAAACCGATTGTAAAACTGAGATCGAGCGCGAGTGTGCCAGTCTCGAGAAGGAGGACCAGCGAAAGCTCAGAGTGGATCTGATCCGCTCCCTCAATGGCCTATCGAAACAAACGCCTTATACGTAAGTACGGATGTCGAGTTTATGGCTGAATCTCACCTTTTGCCTAGTCATACGCTACACATCGATGATGTTGAGGAGCCTAACCACAGTCAACACTATGGTATGGCGAATGACTTGCATGTGTAGTTTCACTCATCTTTTTGCAGGGCCGTTGTCCTGGCCTAACTCATACCAATCATACCGGATTTCGGGTGCTCGGGAGTCCCAAGAGGATCCGATGGTGATCTATACAGTCCATCTAATGAATCTTACAACGCAAGATCAGCACGAGCTGCAAATGAATCCAACCGCCATACCCTCACCCCGGTTTAGGTTTACGCATAGTTTCAAGCTGCCACAAGGCCATTCTGTTATGTGCGTTCTGCAGCTATCGGCAGCTTCCGTAGCTAATCCATGGTTTCATAGACGAGCGCAACTCCTCGAGGGCGAGAAACTGTTGTTGGTTATTGCTGATCGCACCGGGAACTTGACAGTCTACCTAGACGGTCTCGCAGAGGTTGATGGCGCCATATGGCGTGGACGTGGTAAAGCACTGAACCGGGAGAAGATTGGTCAAGACTTCCTTTTGGCTTATGACGAGTCAAAGAGGATGCTTGGTGTTGTATCATCGGATAGGGTATGTCGTTCGGAATCTATCCAGTTTTTGGTACTGACAATACCTTTCCAGCTCCTCCTCCATATCTTCGTGTTCGACGATGCTCGAGGCTTTCAGGCCTTGGGAAGCTCGATCAATTTGACTGCTTGGTACAGTGAGGGATCTTCAATCCGCCACGCATGTTTCATCAGCGGCACCGAAGAACTGCTACTCGTGGACTCGCAGGCTCAAGCCAGAGTTTTCTCACTTCTTACGCTCCAGTTTCGGTGGGAAGCTCTCGTTTCCTTATGATCGCGATAACTTACAGGCTCCCCAGGCCTGCTACTCTCGGCCTCGAGCAAGTTCCCTTCGGCGTTAGTTCAACCCCAGATGGCTCCTGCCTATTGGTTGCGCAAGCTCGAGGATCCGAGATGGCAGTCACTGCTTATCACTGGGATACCTTCGGGTCTACCGAGGGCATCGCCCTCGACATTCCCAACTTGCAGATCGGCGATAACCTCCTTGTGACTTCGTTGATCAGTAGATCAGCAGTGCACTTGGTGAAACTCGATTTCTCAGTGCATACCTGCCAATCGTACGCTCTAGCCATCACGCGAAAGATCACCGAGTTCATGTTCAAGGAGAGGGGTGTTCGTGGTGGTACTTCCTCGCGCAACACAAATACGACCGCTCATAATTGTATCATCGACTGTCATTCCGAAGTCTGGACTCGTTTCCCAGTGTTGCCAGCTGTCCAACGCGAAACAATCTCATCTTCCAGTCTCAGGAGCCCAAAAACCCTCGTATTCGTGACCGACCGCGACTTCGCTCTGTTTGCCTCCCACTTTGCCGAAATGATACACACGTTCGAACGCGCTACTAAGAAGCCGACTGGGGACGTTCTGAAGTCCATCAGGGTCTCGGCGGCTTCATTCGCTGTGTTTTCCAACGAGTTATGTAACGGTCGCCAATGGAACGTGTCACAGTACCGAGCGGGCGAATGGGTGGTGGATTTCCTTTGCCTGATTCCCATCCACATCGCGATCACGAAGGAAAATCGTTTCGTTCCACTCAAAGACGGCGTGTATTCCACCGACTTGGAGCGGTCGCTGTTAGGAGCCGATGTCAATCGGATCGTAGACAGTCTATCCTTTGGTTGGTACGAGTCGCTGTTCCAGTCGTACATGGCATCAAAGGTGATTCCTCTCTCTTCTCGTCGTGGCCAGTAGCCCATTCTAACAAACAGTAGCCTGTCAAAGTGGTTTCGTCGATGGGAGAGCAGTCGGTCGGGAAAAGTTTTGCATTAAATCATTTGGTCGATACGTCGTTTGCTGGGTCGGCGATGCGGACGACCGAAGGTGTTTGGATGTCTGTCACCCCCACCCAGGAAGCTTTGATCGTGGCTCTAGACTTCGAAGGTCAGTTGGATGTTTCATCCGTATCTCTGTGACCCCTCAACTGTATCTTTGCACAAATCTCCAGGTGTGCACAGTATTGAACGGTCGGCACAAGAGGACACGTTGCTCGTCCTGTTCAACACAGCAATCTCAAACCTGGTATGTCACCATCACTTCGCCACACAGCGGATAGTCAGGTTGAACGTGCTCTCAGGTGTTATTCCGTAACAACTTCGCTCTCAGTCGTGACATCACAGGTCTCTTCCAATCTTTCCAGTCCAGCTCAACCGTGCTAGATCCAAAAGCAAACCCTGCATTATTCCAATCAACCTTGGTAATCATTATCAAGGTGAGACGGATGTTGGCTACACTTAGGGACGCTGTTCGATTTGCTGTTCTAACAGGATGTGGTCGACTCGGACAAGGTCGAGATAGCTAGGGAGTGAGCTCCTGATTCCTGTGTTTCCGAATACTACCCACTGATAGTCTCGACATCAGATTCTCCCTCAAGTTCCAAAGAATCGTGCAAGACGAGCAAGAGGCCAATTTTATTTCTCGACTTCATGCTGGCAAGCTCAATATCATTCCTTGGTAACTCCTTTGGTGTCTCTTTTTGATCGAAAGTTTACGAAATGTCAGGCCCGTGATTGAGTCCAGGGACTTCTACAAGCTCTTTCCTGCTGTGAAGCGACGTCTCGATCAGCAAGTTGTGACACATCGAGCGGCAGGGGAATTCCTACATATGATGAAGACTCTGATGGCGAAACTAAAGGTCAGTACTCCCCACTTCGAGATTACCTCATGCTCTAACGTGTGGACATCGAAGGCCAACGACTGGGGAGCGATGTCTCGTAAGAACACAACCCTACGGTGTGGATTTGCTCACAACTCCGGATGCAGAAACAATGGCGTCCCATAGGGCACAGTTGATTGCTACGTTGTTGCCCAATGCACTCGCCTTCGGGTGTGCGGACATCGATCCAGAACGCGAGCCGCTGAAGGTAAAACCTTTGGACCCATTTTCGTGGCATGGTTGTGGCAGAACTGATGTGCTTGTATAGAACTTGGATACTGACTTACCAGTGGACCTCCCTGATACCCAACATCAGTTGGCCATCGCAGCAGGAGGCGCCGAACAATCAGCATCGCGTGAACGAACCCTTACAGTTCTTCGGGCGGCCTGGGACCGACACGAATCTCGCCAGTATGCCCCAGAAGAAGAATGGATAGAAGGATTAACCAACCATCTCGAAACCATCGTCAACTTGCGCATTGACCACGTACGTGAATGGCTCACAGTCAATTTATCACGATTCCAGGCTGGACATGCGAGCATCGAAGAGCTTCGGAGAACCTTTGAGAATGCCATTGTCGACCTCAAAGGCAATGTGCAGCTTTGCAAGTTGCAATGCGCTAGTTGTCAGCTGCTCTGCGTTCAAGGTCGCCTCCATGATGGTCTGCATCATTGTCAGACCGATCATCTCTGTGTTCATGAATGCGATTTCTGTATGGAACTTTCTGGAGAGCACAAGCAGTGCACCATGACGTGAGTAGGCTCTGAACTGAACCTCGCATTCAACGCTCACTGTGAGTTGTATGGTAGTGCGGGCCATGCAGGGAAGCACATGTGAGTGTCATTGCTCCTATCAAGGATCCTACCCCTCATCATCCCGTAGATGTGTTGTGAATGAGCACTTATGCGGGAAGCCATGCAAGTTTGCTGGTAGGCACGGCTGCCTCGACGCATGCACAAAGGTATATCTGTTATGAAGGAGAAATCAATGCTTAGACTCATCTCTGTTCGACCAAGGTTATTGACCACCCGGACAAGGAACATCTTTGTGCCGCACCAGTGCATGCGTGCGGAAAGGTGAGAACCCTTTGATCGAATTGACTATCTGACCATAAACATTCTATTCTCTAGCCATGCGATCTGTCGGGGGTGAAACTGATTGACGGTTCCGTATACTCGTGTCCTGGAAGCTGCCGATTCGCAAGGTAAAATCTTGTTCTAACTTTACTGTGAATCATCTAACTCACGGACTTCGCAGTGACGTTGATCATCTTCGGCATGAATGCGACGCCCGATTTTGTTCTATTCCGTGTCAATTGTGCAAGCGCCTATGCTCTGACCAGGACCACATGCATGGCCTTGAGCCGAATGCAATTCATCTTTGCGGGTGCGTGTACGAACCTTTACGGCACCCTTTTCTTATCGTCTTCTAGACAAGAACATCTATGCTCTGCTGTGTGCTCTGTCCCCGGTATATGTGAGATTGAAACAGCGCCGCAGTCCATCGAAGCCACTTTCACAGGGAAAAACGAGACTTTTCAGTACACCAAGGTACGCAGTATCTACTCCTTCCAAGATCGTGTTCATATACTGACGAATCTTCGACAGTATACTCAAGGTTCGCTCGTCCATTCTTGCGGTCGATTATCTGCTAACGTTCGTCGGCGCAGCCGCGAAACGATTGAAGTGCATAAAGCCCATCGCGCCGGGGGCGACTAAGCACAGGGGTTCCCACAATCACAGTCTTGACAAGAAGGTGGTTCACTTCTGCGAAAACAGGTATTCTCGCTATTCATTATCTTCCCTCTGCTTTTCTCTGACGACTATTCAGATGTGAAAACTGCGGTTACTTCTGTACTTTACCCCTCGGTAAGTGATCATGGAGCACTGTAACATTCGCGCTGACTACCTGATGTGATCTCTCTAGGCCATCCCCAACAAGAACACGAAACACGGCATGGGTCCATGTCACGCACCCGCTGGACTGTGGATGGCCCTGACGACGTTGCCCTTGAGATAGAAGGTCGGAAGTTCTCTACGAACGACGAAGGCGCGCCGATGATGTGCAATCTCATCTGCCAAGCGATGGGACGTCACGTTCATATCGACTACTGTCGAGCCGACGACGAAGCTGCTTGCACCGGAAACGATGAGTTACAGCACCTCACCAAGCGAATGCAACCCAATCCAGACCGGCCAAAGGATGTGCTCACACATAACTTATTCTGGAAGAGGAGCGGTAAGGTTGCATATGGATCTACCACTTCCAAAACATGACCTGGCTATACGCAGGTTTCAGGGATCCGTATTCAAAGGAAGAGCAATCTAACTTTGCTAAGTGGTGCGCTTAGTCTGTTTCGTCTTAACTTCACGTTATTCACGAGTCTGTAGTGATGCCATGTGTAGCGGTGCGCCGGTTTGTCTGGGAGCGCTTGCAAACTGATAACTGATGGATCAACAGGGCCCGAGCACAGTGCTGCTGGCGGTAATCCGGCGTTACCTTCCTACTGTGTTTTACCGCTTTTCCATCCTGCCATGAATCCCGACACTGCGCCAGGGGGCATGGGTTATATCTCACACGATGGGCACCAATTCCCTTGCCGGAATCCAGTTGTCATGCAACAAGCATTCCACGTGTGAGTCTTTCTGCTGACACTCGGATCTGAGCGAGTGCTGATGCGCCATGTGTTCAAAGCATCTTTGTCGCAGATCGGTGAGTCCGCTTGCCCGCTCCGTTAGGGTGTGCTCAACTCCGCCATAGGTCTGGTTCGATGTGCTCCTCCGATAGGAAGCCACTTGCCAACACACCAGCAACTGCAAGAATCAGTGCCCATTCGGACAATAGACTCGGCGCTGTTCTTTCTTCATTAAACAGCTTCTGGACCGCGCGTGCTGCAGCAATTGCCAATTCACAGGCTAACCGACGAGACTCCTATAGCGTGATCTTGTTCAACCATGCTCTTGACACTCCTGTCATCAATGACTTTACCAGCACACCTGACCAGCTGCTAGACCTCCTCCTCCCGTTTGGTGCGGGTGGGGGTACTAATTTCACGTCCGCGATCGGACAAGCTCAAGCCGTTATGGAACAAAGCTGGAGTACGGAGAGGTAAGTCACCACTTCGTGCATGTGTTCCACAGCGCTCAAAAACCCTTCCGAAAGATCACCTGTCATCATATTTCTATCAGATGGCGAATGTCATATCGGGGACAATACCATGCAAGACTTGTGTCGCACCGCCGTTCGACTGGGGTAAGTGGGCATATTTCTTTTGGCCACCTCGACGTTCAGCCTTGGCAAACAGAAAACCGGTATCGTTTCATTCTGTGTCGTTTGGTCCGGATAGGTCCTCGATGTACCTGCGCAGGATGGCAGAGATTGCCCTTGATGGGCAGAACAATGCGCCGAGGGACCCGCTCGCTCCTGCTGCTGCGACTGTCCTGTCATCGTACACGCAAGCTCTTGATACGGTATGTAATCTTTCCTACCACGAGCTATCCACCCACTGATGTGGCCGTACAGGTTCAACTCGCAGAGACGTTCTTGGGAATCGCTGAATCGCTCAGAAAGCCAAGAGGCGCTCTGCTGCACTGATTGACGTCTAATATTTCCTGTGTCCGGTTGGTGTACTACTAATGTACCGTATCTGTACGGTTAGCTCTGTCGTTGCAGTTTGGTCGCAGTATGCCTGCAGGCCGATGTATATGTCTGTCGTTAATCCAATGTACATGTAGTGAAGAAGTGGTCACAAGCAAATTTGACCGTCCTTCAATGTAAGTGAACCTCTGCGTTGGCTGTTTCCCTATGTCTTGCAAGTCGCTCGTTGTTTGCCGACTCGCGAACAAAAAAGCTAGGTGGAACATTGGGCTATCTAACGTTTCACATTTGCTTAGCTGTCAACAATTCTCAACTCAGGGAGTAACCTGCACACGCATTATACAAGGTACTTGCATAAACAGTCCGAATCCCCAATCGTATCACAAACCTCATGGCCTGGGCCTTTGCTGTAGATCGACACTCAGCTACACATTTCCGTTCCAAAGACTGATTGGCAGCCACGTCGAAAAGCTGGCATTTCCGATAATCCGCACTGATCGTGCAATCGATGTCTTCCCCCGATGGCGGACTGGACAATCATACCACCACAAATATCACAGAAGTGGGTGTTGTACCCGGGCGAGATGCACTGGTGAACCCCATGGCTAATCACGAGTATCGTACAAGGCACAGAGGTGGAGATGGGTCTCGCCGTTACATGGTCGCACCCGGGCTCTCACTGAATTGGGTCTTGCAAATTGCAATATACCTGGGTCACCGCGCTGGCCTGGTGACGAC
Organism: Paxillus involutus ATCC 200175; assembly: GCA_000827475.1. Taxonomy (NCBI): domain Eukaryota; kingdom Fungi; phylum Basidiomycota; class Agaricomycetes; order Boletales; family Paxillaceae; genus Paxillus; species Paxillus involutus. Next base: position 59,688 of record KN819346.1, read on the forward strand.
GCTGGTGACCCTCGCTTGGCGCCTTGGCGCAATCGAGGTCACCACCACCGTACACGGCAACCAGGCAGCGCCAGAGGACTCCACAGGCTGTAGAGTAGGACGCATAGATTCGGGAGTGTACATGCGGAGATAAAGGAGACGCGTACTTGAACAGTACTGCGATACATGTTTCTTCATGAGGTGATCGAGTTCAGACGATCCGTCGCATGAGTACTTCGTCTACGGGAGACTGACTGGCAAGCGGATACGGGGGAGGCGCAGGGTGTACTTTCTCTAGGCTCACCGAAGCCATGATGCGACTCTAGTGGCGAACGTGGGGGATCATCTTGAACTGGGCTGGGGAACCATCTGTCTGGCATCTCAGGTCATCTGTCATCGCATGCTCGCCATACCTTCTTTCCCCCGATGCTCCACCAAATGCCCGAGTGCTTTCAAGGATTTTGTGACTCGGGAGGAGTTCGCCCCGACGAATCATGGTCTACGTATCCGAAGGTTACTGGTCAAGCCAGCTTTTCTCGTGAGCCTTTCTTCTGAAAGGCAGTGCACTCTGAACTGCACGTTTCCAAGGACTTGATCGGAGTCGCAGTAGGGTTTGAGAGTAACTTTGCTCTTGGGGTGTTCGACTTTGATGAGGACTCGAGAGAAAACTTCAGAGGATGATGGTCGGAATTTTTGCTCTAGCGTAGTTCTGACCATCGACAGTGGGCAAAGGTGGAAACATGGAACTGCATCACATTTGAGCCGTCCGACAAGTCGACTTGCAAACTTTGTGGCTTCTTGAAGTAGCGTACCTCTGGCGATGAGGGAAAAGGCTTAAGCTTACTAACGGTTGTTCTAGTTCGAGTCATGGTTTAGTCTCCATCATCGTCGCAACTTTACTAACGGGCTAGTCTCCCCAAACTAGCGCAATAGAGAGGAAGATGTACAGTCGATCCTCTCCACGGACGCGAAGAATTCTCAGGCAAAGAACGATTCATGAAGTCGTTTCACTCGTTTGACAGTGAAGCCCTGACTTGGAGAACTTCACTGCTGGTTGAAGTGAAGTTTGAAACACTGCTGTGGTCCTCATTATTTAATGCTCAGGTAGCCACCAGTGGCTGTGACAGCCTGCTCTGCACAACGACGGTCTTCGCCTCTTGCCACCAGCGTCCGACGTTCAATATTAATACAGGCCTATCTAAGCACGGTGACGACGACCAGGTTTCGTCCTCTCTTGTTGATTTGCTCGATTTCCCGCCCCCCGGTGTCCCGCCTGCTGATTTTGCCTTGGTCGAACAGCTGTCCAACATCTTCAAGGCAACGCGAACCAGCTACTAGGATGGGTTAACCCGTGTCACAAGTTCCATATATGCTGCCAGATCAACAACGTCTCTATTCCATATCCTTGAATTCTCTGCATTGCATTGGCAGGATCCCACTTCTTCCAGTTCTTCCAGAACCCAACTTTACTGGTACCCATGACCCCATCACCGCCTTGGCCGTATCTTCCGTATCAGATGAATGCCTATTTCCGGCCGTATGGGTGCACTCCAACACCCTTTTCACGATCCCTAACCCATTGAAGCTACTGCATCGTGGGTGACTGCTGCGCAGAAAGTCGAGAAGTCTGGTTTGATGCTGTATGATATAGGGGGATCAGCGTTACTACATGAAGTCCCTTCTACAGCACATGGCACTATGATCAAGGGCCTCATTTGAGTGGGCAGTAGCACTGGCCCACTACCTCGTGCTGACCCTGATTTCTCCTTATAAGACTGGTTCGATTGCGCGAGAGATGATTATTCGCTGTCCCGGTCCACCCTCACAATGGACTCCTTCAAACCACCCAACCTTTTTCAGCCAGATCATGATACCAGTGATGACGAGGATCTATATGTTCCTAGTAGACTCGATAAAGGGAAACAAAAAGCTGAGGGTATGTTTTACTTATGCAACTCCATGCAGGGAAGATGCTCAAAAATCTTGACTACATTTAGATCCCTACGATGCCTGGGGTAATGGCTCGCCAATCTCAAATGAAACTATGGCCTATGGCCATAAACATTCCGATGGTTTCCGCCGCGAGTTGGACAACATCTCGATTGACATCGATGAGTCTCGAGGTGGTTTCTGTTCTGATGGAGACGATTCTCAGTCGACGGCTTCTGCTCGCTTTGCTACTCACGCCATACCTGCTGATGACACTGGGAGCGACAGCGACGTCAGTTTCTATGAGTCAGTCGACGAAGACTTGCCATCAGCTGCGGCATCAGATGATCAGGTTTGTGCTGCCAATCGAACTTGGTTTCCCATGCTAAAATGAAGCTTGTGCATCTGTAGATGGACGTGGATGTCCCAGTTCCTCGGCATGACGAGCTGGACTTGGCGTATTCCATCAAGGGAATGTATCGTATTCTTGACTTGATCTCCGAACAAGGCAGCGGCGGACTCGGTAAGTTTGCCTAGTCATCTAAACAGTGTTCCTATGCTCATGTATTCGTCAGTCGATAAGATCATCATTTCTCAAAACTCGCTCGAGGCATTTATCACAACCGTGGATCCAAGAGCCTATGCATCGATGACGAAAGTCAACTTCAAAGCACTTGACAACTATATCATCAAACCTGTGGGTGTTTACGGGAGCAAGGAGGAGATTGTACGGTTCTTGTCAGAGCTTGGCGTCGTCGACGATGCAATGTACGTCCTGAGGCTGGACGCCCTACGCATCCTTGTAATTCCAACTGCTGATAACGCATCCCTGGCAGTGCGACTCGGCTTCTTCTTGATACTGATACGCCTAGTCCGACAGAGCCGACGCTGCGGTCAGGCCTGTATATCATCCGAACCGTCGAACAAACTGGCAACACTAAACAGATCTTTCTATTATATTGGCCCGAGCCAGGAACGTGGGACGACTCTGCGGCTTCTTCAGTTCGTCGCAATCGTGTGACGTTTATGAGGTTCGTTCACGTACTGTTGGCACCAAATTTTGTTCTGCGTGCTCACTCAAAGCGTTCGGATGTTCAGATACCTTACAAAGATGTGCGACCAGGTGGTCGCACTGATCTCATCGGAACATGCGCAGACAATCGTTTGGAACGAAAATGAAGAAGACGACGATGACGCCCTGGACGTGGAGCAGGATGAATCGGACCGGATGTTTACATTCGAGGTTGCACAGACTAACGATCAGGAGGAGTCTGTCACCGTACGCGAGGGGTTCAAGGTATCTACTTCTTCATTGCCGTGATGCCGTTTCAACTGACCTGTAGAATCACAGGCTTTTTCCGATCGCATTTCTATTCCAGAAACCCCTGAAAATGGCTCAACTAATGCTGATTCGGTCAAACCATTCCTACTGTTCGGCGAGACCGGTCAGGGCTTTATGACAGTGAGGTATCAGGAAGCAAAGCTCGTTGTCGACGCTTTCAGAGCGCGCACATACAACCCCTTGCAACTCGAAGGGCATCTGTGAGTGTCCCCCGCTTCATCGTGATCGATTTCTCTCAAAAGTTGTGTCCTTGTCTTCACAGGGGATCCGACTGCCTTCATATCAGCGAATCTCTTGACGACGAGGCCCTGAAGATACTGGTTCGCTCTGGCCTCGAGAAGCGGTTCCCGCAAGAATGCAGCAAATGGAAACATGAATCCATCGCAGTTCAAAACCTATCTAGAGCGCGTGTATCAGGCGAAATTTCTCGCACGAAGACGAAGCTGCAAAAGGATACCCCGAACCTCAGGAGGTCTCTGCACGAGGCTATTCTAGATGAGGTTGAACGGCTGTATCCGTGAGTGACCATCTAATGACTGGCGTATATGCACTAATTCTGGTGACCAGCTGTCTTGATCGACAGTCATTCCCTTATCTTGCCAATGTAGGAGAGCGAGCCGTGGAAACTCCAGGTATGCTCAGCTTAGTGAACGAAGCTGAAGGCTAAACACATGATCATAGAACCACTCTCCGAGCTGCGCACGCTTTATCCGAAAGTGAATGAACATGTCACGCAGCAGCTGCAACAGGCATTCCAATGGGGCATCGCCGACAAAGAATTTCGAACAGCGAAAGACCGCATCTGTCTCGTGGTGGAACTTTTCCCTCTCGTGAAGAAGGTGGACAAACGAAATCAAGAACATATTTTACGTGCTGCCTTGGCGTGGGACCTGGAACGTGTCAAAGACGTGATGAAGGCGAATGCCAAGTCCCTAACTACCACGCATAAAGCGACTTCCGACCCCCCAGCGCACTGGGTGGTCCAGAAGGCACGGAAATTCATGTCCTCGGGTAACGCGGATGCCGACCATGTGAATGGACTCGTTGGAGATGCGGTGCAGGCGGCGCAGAAGACTACGGACATCAAATTCCTCGCCGAACTTGATCGCGACGTTGAACAGCATCCAGTTCTGAAGCAATCTGCTGACAACGCACAACGCAGGGCTCATGTATACCTTGACGCTGCTATTGGCCGTTTGCTCAAGAAGCTTGTCCCTTCCGTGCAACAACTTCAAGAAACCGATATTAATATTGGAATCGGACGCGAGTTTGCCAGTCGTGAGGAGGGCGATCAGCGGAAGCTCAGAATGGATCTGATTCGACGGCTCAACATTATGTCGAAACAAACGCCTCACACGTAAGTTTGGATATTGACTTTATGGCTGAATCTAACATTTTACCCAGCCACACGCTATCCATCAATGCTGCTGAAGAGGCTACCCGCAGTCATTACCATGGTATGCCGGCTGCCTTGCATGTGTAATTTGACTTATCTTTTTGCAGGGTCGTACGGGTCTACGTCATACCAAATTTCAGGTTCTCGGGAGTCCCACGAGGATCCAATGGTGATCTACACAGTGCATCTGATGAATCTGACAGCGCAAGATCTGCACGAGCTGCAATTGAATCCAACCTTCATACCCTCGCCCAGATTTAGGTTTACGCATACCTTCAAGCTGCCACAAGGCCATTCTGTTGTGTGCGTTCTCTGGCTATTGGTAGTTTCTACAGCTAATCCATGGTTTCATAGACGGGCTCAACTCCTCGAGGGCGAGAAACTGTTGTTGATTGTCGCCGATCGCAACGGCAATTTGACAGTATATCTAGAAGGTCTCGCAGAGGTTGATGGCGCCATAGGGCGTGGACGTGGTAAAGCGCTGAACCGCGAGAAGATCGGCCAAGACTTCCTTCTGGCTTACGACGAGTCAAAGAGAATGCTTGGTGTTGTATCATCGGATAGAGTATGTCATGTGGAATCTATACAGTTTGACGCTGACAATACCTTCCCAGCTTCTCCTCCACATCTTCGTGTTCGACGATGCTCGAGGTTTTCAGGCCTTGGGAAGCTCGATAAATTTAACTGCTTGGTACAACGAAGGATCTTCCATCCGCCATGCATGTTTCATCAGCGGCACCGAGGAACTGTTGCTTGTAGACTCACAGGCCCAGGCGAGAGTCTTCTCACTTCTTACTCTCCAGTTTCGGTGCGCAGTTGTCGTTCTCTCTTTTTTTTTGGCCATTATAACTTACAAGCTCCCCAGACCTGCCACCCTCGTTCTCGAGCAAGTCCCCTTCAGCGTCAGTTCTACACCGGATGGCTCCTGCTTATTGGCTGCGCAAGTTCGGGGATCCGAACTGACAGTCACGGCTTATCACTGGGATACGTTCGGGTCTACGGAGGGAATCGCCCTCGACATTCCCAACATACAGGTTGGCAATGACCTGCTAATGACTTCATTGATCAGCAGATCAGCAGTGCACCTTGTGACACTCGATTTCTCAGCGCACACCTGCCGGCCGTACGCTCTAGCCATCACGCGAAAGATCACCGAGTTCATGTTCAAGGAGAGAGGTGTCCGTGGTGGTACTACCACACGCAGCACGAATACGACTGCTCATAATTGCATCATCGACTGTCATTCCGAAGTCTGGACTCGTTTCCCAGTTTTGCCAGCCGTTCAACGAGAAACTATCTCATCTTCCAGTCTCAGGAGCCCAAGGACCCTCGTATTCGTGACCGACCGCGACTTCGCCATGTTTGCCTCCCACTTCGCCGAGATGATCCACACGTTTGAGCGTGCTACTAAGAAGCCGACTGGGGACGTCCTGAAGTCCATCAGGGTCTCGGCTGCTTCATTCGCTGTGTTTTCGAACGAGCTGTGTGGCGGTCGACCATGGAACGTGTCACAATACCGAGCAGGCGAATGGGTGGTGGATTTCCTTTGTCTCATTCCCATCCACATCGCAATCACGAAGGAAAATCGTTTCGTTCCACTCAAAGATGGCGTGTACTCCCCCGACCTGGAGAGGTCGCTGCTAGGAGCCGATGTCAATCGGATCGTGGACAGTCTGTCCTTTGGTTGGTACGAGTCGCTCTTCCAGTCGTACATGGCTTCCAAGGTGATGCCTTGCCCTTCTCGTCGTGGCTAGGGTCCCATTCTGACAAACAGTAGCCTGTCAAGGTGGTTTCGTCTATGGGAGAGCAGTCTGTCGGGAAAAGTTTTGCATTGAACCATCTGGTGGATACATCGTTTGCTGGGTCGGCGATGCGGACCACCGAAGGTGTATGGATGTCTGTCACTCCTACCCAGGAGGCCTTGATTGTGGCTCTGGACTTCGAAGGTCGGCTAGAAATCTCATGCATATCTTTGTAATTTCTCAACGGCATCTTTGCATGAATCTCCAGGCGTACACAGTATCGAACGGTCGGCACAAGAGGACACGTTGCTCGTCCTGTTCAACACCGCAATCTCAAATTTGGTATGTCACCATCAGCTCGCCACACAGCTGCAGTCAGGCTGAACGTGCTCTTAGGTGTTATTCCGCAATAACTTCGCTCTAAGTCGTGACATTACAGGACTCTTCCAATCTTTCCAGTCCAGCTCAACTGTTCTGGATCCAAAAGCGAACCCTTCGTTATTCCAATCAACGTTAGTCATCATCATCAAGGTGAGATGAATGTTAGCTATGCTTCAGGACACTGTTCGATCCGCCGTTCTACCAGGATGTGGTCGACGCGGACAAGGTCGAGATAGCCAGAGAGTGAGCTCCTGATTCCTGCGTTTCCGAATACTACCCACTGATAATCTCGTCATCAGGTTCTCTCTCAAGTTCCAAAGAATCGTGCAAGACGAGCAAGAGGCCAACTTTATTTCTCGGCTTCATGCGGGCAAGCTCAATATCATTCCCTGGTAACTCCCTCGGTGTCTCTTTTTGATCAAATGTTCACGAAACGTCAGGCCAGTCATTGAGTCCAAGGACTTCTACAAGCTCTTTCCTGCTGTGAAACGACGTCTCGATCAGCAAGTTGTCACACATCAAGCGGCAGGGGAATTCCTACATATGATGAAGACTTTGATGGCGAAATTAAAGGTCAGTACCTCCCACTTTGATATCACCTCACGCCCTAATGCCTGAACACCGAAGGCCAATGATTGGGGAGCGATGTCCCGTAAGAACACAGCTCTGTTGTGTGAGTTTACTTACAACTCCCGATACAGAGACGATGGCATCCCATAGGGCGCAGCTGATTTCCACGTTGTTACCCAACGCGCTCGCCTTCGGGTGTGCGGACATCGATCCAGCACGCGAGCCGTTGAAGGTAAATCTTCAGACCCACTTTCGTGGCATGGTTATGACAGAACTAAATTTCTTGTGCAGAACTTGGACACTGACTTACCAGTGGACCTGCCTGATACTCTACATCAGCTATTCATCGCAGCAGGAGGCGCCGAACAATCGACATCTCGTGAACGCACGCTCACAGTTCTTCGGGCGGCTTGGGATCAACACGAATACCGCCAGTATGCCCCAGAAGAAGAATGGATAGAAGGATTAACCAACCATCTCGAAACCATCGTCAACTTGCGCATTGACCACGTGCGCGAATGGCTCACTGTCAACTTATCACGATTCCAGGCTGGACATGCGAGCATCGAAGAGCTTCGGAGAACCTTTGAGAATGCCATTGTCGACCTCAAAGGCAACGTGCAGCTTTGCAAGCTGCAATGTACTAGTTGTCAGCTATTCTGCGTTCAAAGTCGCCTCCATGATGGTCTGCATCATTGTCAGACCGATCATCTCTGTGTTCATGAATGCGATTTCTGTATGGAGCTTTCTGGAGAGCGCAAGCAATGTACCATGACGTGAGTGACCTCTGAACTGGCCATTGCACTCAACGCTCACTATGAGTGGTATGGTAGCGCTGGCCATGCAGGAAAGCACATGTGAGTGTCGTTACCTGTACCAGGAGCCCTACCCTTCATCATTCCGTAGATGTGTCGTCACCGAGCACTTATGCGGGAGACCATGCAAATTCTTGGGTAGGCACGGGTGCCTTGATGCATGCACCAAGGTATGTTTGATGAGGCAAAGGAGAGATCAGTGCTTAGACTCACCTCGGTTCGCCCAAGGTTATTGACCATCCGGACGAGGAACATCTTTGTGCTGCGCCAGTGCATGCGTGCGGAAAGGTGAGAGCCTTTTGATCGAATTGGCTGACTGACCATAAACATTTTATTCTCCAGCCATGCGATCTGTCGGGCGTGAAACTGATTGACGGTTCCATGTACTCGTGTCCTGGAAGTTGCCGATTCGCAAGGTAGTTCTTGTTCTGGCCTTACTATGCTTTGGTTAAGTCACGAACTTTGCAGTGATGTTGATCATTTTCGCCATGAATGCGACGCTCGCTTTTGTTCTGTTCCGTGTCAATTGTGCAAGCGCCTGTGCTCTGACCAAGACCACATGCATGGCCTTGAGCCGAAAGCAATCCATCTTTGCGGGTGCGTGTACAAACCTTTACGACTTCCTTTGCTCATCTGCTTCCAGACAAGAACATCTATGCGCCGCTGTGTGCTCTGCCCCCGGTATATGTGAGATTGAAACAGCGCCCCAGTCCATCGAAGCCACTTTCACAGGGAAAAACGAGACTTTTCAGTACACCAAGGTACGCAGTATCCATCTCCTTCCGGGATCGTGCTCATGCCAACGAATCATCGATAGTATACTCAAGGTTCGCTCGTCCATTCTTGCGGTCGATTATCTGCTAACGTTCGTCGGCGCAGCCGCGAAACGGTTGAAGTGCATAAAGCCCATCGCGCCAGGGGCGACTAAGCACAGGGGTTCCCACAATCACAGTCTCGACAAGAAGGTGTTTCACTTCTGCGAAAACAGGTACTCTCGCTATTCATCATCTTCCCTCTGCTTTTCTTTGACGACTATTCAGATGCGAAAACTGCGGTTACTTCTGTACTTTACCCCTTGGTACGTGATCATGGAGCACTGTGACATCCCAATCGTGCTAACTACCTGATGTGATCTCTCCAGGCCATCCCCAACAAGAACACGAAACACGTCATGGGTCCATGTCACGTACCCGCTGGACTGTGGATGGCCCCGATGACGTTTCCCTTGAGATAGAAGGCCGAAAGTTCTCCACGAACGACGAAGGCGCGCCGATGATGTGCAACCTCGTCTGTCAAGCAATGGCGCGTCACGTTCACATCGACTATTGCCGAGCCGACGACGAGGCTGCTTGCGCTGGCAACGATGAATTACAACACCTTACCAACCAGATGCAGCCCAACCCAGACCGGCCAAAGGACGTGCTCACACACAACCTGTTCTGGAAGAGGAGCGGTAAGGTTGCATATGGATGTACCACTTCCACAACATGACCTGGATACATGCAGGTTTCAGGGACCCGTACTCAAAGGAAGAGCAAACTAACTTTGCCAAGTGGTGCGCTTAGTCTGTCTCGTCGTAGCTTCGCGTTATTGACGAGTCTGCAGTGATGCCATGTGTAGCGGACCTGAACACACTGCTGCTGGTGGAAATCCGGCGTTACCTTCCTACTGCCTTTTGCCACTTTTCCATCCTCCCATGGATCCTGACACTGCGCCAGGGGGCATGGGTTATATCTCACACGATGGGCACCAATTCCCTTGCCGGAATCCAGTTGTCATGCAACAAGCATTCCATGTGTAAGTCTTTCTGCTGATGGTCGTAGCGAGTACTGAGGTACCATGTGCGCATAGCATATTTGTCGCAGATCGGTAAGTCCACTAGTCCGCCCCATTTAGGTGTGCTCAACTCCGCCGTAGGTCTGGTTCGATGTGGTCCTCCGACAGGCAGCCGCTTGCCAATACACCGGCAACTGCAAGAATCAGCGCCACTTCAAACAACAGATTCGGCGCAGTTCTTTCCTCAGTGTACAGCTTCTGGACTGCCCGTGC
>KN819346.1:122687-149561 GCA_000827475.1 Paxillus involutus ATCC 200175
GTGACATGGCGCACGTATCGGGTTTGACCGAAGCAGGAAGGTCTGCAGTGCTAATAGCCTACTCCTGGGCTTTTCAGAGAGTCTGAACACATTTGGCCAGTTCGGGTTTGAGTTCGGAAGACGTGGGTGTACTGGCGGCACATCGTGGGCCGTGGCGGAGGTTCAACGTTATGTAAATGGTCAGCACTAGCCGACTGGCACTTCAATCAACCGCCGTGTCGGAGACTCGGAAACACATTGCGAGAAACTTGTAATTAATGGCAGTACCAGAATTCAGCACTTGTCGACCGCACTGGGAATCAGTGACAAGGCATTCAAAATCAGTGTCGATGACGCTGGATATGGGTCTTGCCGCTGACTATCAGGGCTCTTACCTTGAAACCTGCTCTGGGAACGGCGGCGGGAAACACTGAGGCGCAGAGCGATAACGTGTATAAAGAACCGCTAAAGACAGGCCATGGTGGTAAACAACTAAGGACTGCATGTGTTCATGTGTGTGTGATAGCGTATATATCTAAGTTGAACATGATGATGTCACGTTCAAGTTAAGTACACAGCCACGGCGACCCAGCCTAACTTGCGGTATGTACAACTTGCAACACGACGGGGTGGATGCAGAGCGCCGGTTGACATGCGACACCACGAACGAGCCTCTACGGAACGGGTGTCTTAGCATCTAGGCGTTGTTCATTCTCTTGGAGCGTGGTTCGAGCCCATCGAGTTGTTGTTTGTCAAGGGGAGAATACCGAGCTCGCGACAACTAGGATACTAGTACATGGAAGGCTGGTGGAGGTCTGTGCGGTGGTGGTGTACTATGCACACGTCGAAGTCGTCAATTATGTCGATGATGCGGACTACGAGACCGATGTTGGCAAGTTTGAAACCCATGAGTAAGGAGGGGACACTGAATGTATGCATTCGATTCGTCCCTGGCAGTGCCCTTACCAGTACTACTTACTGGCTTGTATTCGTCACTGGCATAAATCACTCACCATGGAGAGGCCCCTACTCACATACAACACTTCGTTCCCAATGAAAATAAATCACACGAGAGTTAATATAGGCTGCTAGCGACAATACATGAAGGACGCGGTGGTGGTACGCATGCGCTCATCTACAATATAGTAAGAACGCATAACCGGCGGCAGCATCTTCGTCGATCGATCATCCGATCGATATTCAATATTCAATGATCTCAGTAGTTTAAGTCGTAGTGGTACATGGATGGAAAGAGTCCCGTCCACAGCACGTTGATGGTCCGTGCGCACGTTTCTGGATTATAAAAGCCTCACCTCGACACCTCGAATCTTTACCACTCTGGCCTTTTGGCTTAGATCAAGTGTAGTATCTGTTCTTAATAGTTTAACCACTATTATGAGGGCACCGCCCTCATTCTTTGGTTATCAAATTTTTGCCGCCCTTGATCCCTGCGAGCTCTGCTTGCAACTCCAGGGACGTGATGACCTTGCCACTGCAGTGCCGGCTCGTGTCGTCGGGGGATCTTTTTCCTCTTTTGGGTTTGTTTCCTCTTTGCTGGGTTTCTGTACCATCACCACTTGGTGATGCTTTGGTGCTCAGCAAACAGAATTCAAACTGTTCTTGCCAAGGTGTCTCTCATTCTTATGTTTTTTTTTGATTCTCTCTGCTGCATCTCAGTACTCAGTACTTGCTTGTAGGAAGTAACCTTGCATATTTAGGAAGATACCATAGTACTCGTAGCTAACCTTGTTTACATTTATTGACAGAGTTGTGTTGTACATGATAAATCACCAATGGTCACCAGGACGACATCGATGGACGCACTCAAAGAGTATACCTGAAACTCAGTGCTCGGTCACCTCTTCCAACATCCACAACCTGCCCCTTCTCCCGCCTGACAAGTTCCTCGTGATCCCTCCGGGAGTTGATACGTTTGTAAACGAGGACTGTGATATAGACCGCTACGATGCCCAAGCTTATGAACATGATCTCCAAGCCATCTAAAGGTCATCAAGGCTTAGCACACGGAAAGAAACAAGAAAACGTGCTTACGTCCAAGGAGATAGCGTGGCGCATCTTGACTCCGGTAGATGTTGCTTGCAAAAGCTCCGCCCATGTTGCCCACAGTGATCTGCACCGCCATGCCAGTGGCGCGCTTATATTTGCCTCCAAGGTTGTTAGCCAACCTGTCAGGTTATCCAGTGAGATTCCTGCCCGACAGCGCATGCATATATGCGCTCAAGGACGGGACACGACTAACCAGGCGACAGCCCCACAACCTCCAGAGCTCCCGAGGAGGCACAAGTATAGCCCGAAGTATTTAACGCCAGATGAGGGATTTAAAATGTTGATGAGATATCCCATCAGAGACATCCATTGCGCAGCGAATATAAACGGCCACCGGAGCTTGATCTTGTCCGAATAGTATGCGAACACCAGGATGATGATGGCTCATCAGGACGTTAGGTTTCTTTCAGAAATAAAAGCTTTCGACATTCCACTCACTGGAGAGCACGTAAGGAGGAACCGTCAATAACTGAGTGTTGGTGGGACTATATCCGAAACTGTTTGAAGTTAGTAGAGAGTGGTATAGCATAGGATTGGAGACTGTACTCGTTGATGAGGGTCCTGGCGAGCTGTTTGTTAAAAAATGTTGAGCGTAGTGTTCAGCAATGCTTACGGTAAGAAGTACGTGAGCCCATACACTAGTATGCAATCAATACAGGTATTCAAAAGCTCCCAAGGCACTTACCAGGCGCCGTGAGCGACAGTAGAACGATGGATAATGCCCACACCTGCGCAGGAGTGCTTGGTTCATCGTTGATCGGTGCGGAAAAAGACCGCGTCATACCTGCCAGTCGGTGAAAGCTTCCCAGACCTGTTGTACAGCATGTTGTCCGTCATCCTGGTCTTGTACGGTATCACACCCTATGTACACAGGTCACCATTAGTGAAGATAATGAGGATGTCACATTGAGGACCCACGTCGTTTCTGGATGACGAATGACCGCTGCTCCTCCGTCAGGAACTTTGCAGTGGACGGATAATCGACCATAACTTCAGTGCAAGGGAATTGGTCATCGGAGTGCAGATATAAATTCAAGGCCGCGCTCACCGACAGCTGTGGATAACGCAGACGTAATTGTGGCAATTCCTGACAAAATCTGCACGGGTTCTTCAGCATTCTAGGATTAAATCACAATGGGAACATACGAAAAGCCAAGACCATGCTTCGAGACCACCAACACCACCCATACGATTGAGCAAAGATGACAAAAATCCCGAGGCCACGCCTGAGCGTGCAGGTGAGCATCTCAGTAACATAAACTGGTGTCCAGGTGTTACCAGCCATAGTCGCTGCAGCCGAAAACATAGCAACGCGGTATTGGTACTTGTACTTTGGGTACCACATTGTGAGGCTGTGATATAAAGTTAAAGTTGTAGAACGTAAAAGGAAATGCTCTTACTAGTACGCGACACCGGGATAGAGGCCAGCCTCTGCAACACCGAGGCATACACGGAGACCTACTAGTTGGGGGTAGCTGTAGGGCGATTAGCACGAGTCGATCCGATAGTGTTGTTCTCACGTCTTCACGAAACCCATCAGCGTCCTTCAAATAGATTCTCAACAAGTGCTTCGGATCCCGATGGGTGAAGGAGTCTTACATGATAAGGCCCCATACGAACTAACATTGGAGTCAGCTCAGCACTCGACTAGGAGCAAGGACGTGCTCACCATGATCCCTGGCAGCCACCTAGTATATTAATTAGACGATGAGGATGATGTGTGACAGACACTTACCTGGACGGCCGTACAAACTGGATTATGAGGCTTGATGGAACATGAGTTCGCATTCGAGGAAAGGGACGCAAGACAGAAGACACACTTCGACGGGATCTCAAAAAAACAATAGGACTGGACGACGCGCCCTTCAGTGAATTGAAAGGTGTAAATGGAATATAACTTACCACGAAGTACATCGTCTGTAAACACCTCCATCAGTAAATCCGTACGGCCGTGTCAGATGTTCGACTGACCAATGCAATGTTATACTTGTCTCCGGTGAGATCGAGCTGCGTCATCAGTCCCTCAATTTTGGCATTACCTACAAGAACATTAAATCATCATTGAGGGTAGATGCATGTGTGTTCGCACCAATATTGCCTGCACGTCGGATACGAAATGAGCGCAAAAACGTACGGAGTAGAGGATACACACCCCGGTCCATGAAAGAGAGCAAGTACATCGTTGCTATGATCGGGATGAGTCTCAGGTCGATTTTACGCCAGAGCTTGGTCTCTTGTTCTGTTGTAAGTGCGGGTGCGACAGAGCCCTCCGCCTGCTCATCTCTACCACAAATCATCACCTTTTCTTCGTCCTGAGGGGAAGCATCCGACGCTGCGTTGGATCTAAGTGACATGGCGCACGTGTCGGGTTTCACCAAGGCAAGAAAGTCTGAAGTGCTAAGAGCATACTCCAGGGCTTTTAAGTCCGAGTTATTTGTGGCCCATCATGCTAAAGCCGCGATGGAAGCTTCCAATGCCAGCCAGCCTACGTTGCATAAGAGCCGAGGTCACGCTCGAGAAGAAGAGTGTATTGGAGCCAAGTTAAAAGCTCCACGTCGCATTCATCAAAATTCGGACAGCACACATCATGACGTCGCCAATTGATCACCTGAATGATCCCAAGAAGCTGCGAACTGCTTGTAGAGGTTATACCAGCTGATACCGAGGTGTTACGAACCCCAACAAGGGATGTTGACGAGACAAGATAGCATTGAGTAATCCTGATGATGCGACGGGCCGTCGATACTGCAACACCGCCAACATGTAGCAAGTACCTCTTGCTGGGATGAACAAGGTGAAGGTGACTTGAAAGCACGATGCTGTACCAGGTGCTGCATAACAAGTATGAGGTCCGTGCATTAGTCAGGCATAGGATCAATACCAAACTTTCGACGAACTCCCCATCATTGCCTCCCAGATTCTCCCATCCTCAGATCTCCGTCGGATGAGACAAGACTATATTAATCTGGCTGTGGAAACACCCGAACACCATACGCAAAAGTTTTAAGTTCTACCTTGTTAAGTTATAGTCGATCTCACCATAATAGTAATTCTCCGTTATCATGATGAGTCCCTGGGAACTTGGACCAGTATGTCTTCAAATCGATATCAATGTGGAGCCTTCTTTGATGGGCCTGGTCCATCAGCGCCAAACCGCTTCAAATGATGAGCTGGTGAAGGGCGATTGCCAGGCCTTGAGAAACGCTCCTAGCTTCGGTGGTCCCCGACCCCAACGCAACAAGTGTCGTGACGACTCCTGACAAACTCTGCGCGGGTTCTTCAGCGTTCTAGGGGTAAATCACAACGGGAACCTACGAAAATCCAGGACCATGCTTCGACACCACCGACACTACGCCACCGACACTACGCATATGACTGAAGGGGAATGACGAACATCCCGAGGCCGCGCCTGAAACTGAGTCTCTCCTCAACAAAAATAGTGTCCTAGCGTTACCAGCCATAGTCTATGCGCCTGAAAACATAGCAACGCAGTACTGGTACGTGTACTTTGGTTACCACATTGTGAAGCTGTGATATAAAGTTAGCGTTGTAGAACATGGAACGGCGAGACACTTGCTAGTACGTGACGCCGGGATAGAGGCCAGCCTCTGCAATACCAATACATACACGCAAACCTACTAGTTTGGGTAGCTGTAAGGCGATTAGTGCGAGTCGATCCGATAATGTTGTGCTCACGTCTTCACGAAACCTATCAACGTCCTTCAAATAGATTCCTGAACAAGTGCTTCAGATCCCGATGGGGTCTTACATAATATCAGGCCCGATACAAACTAGCATTGGAGTAAGTTCTGCATTCGACTAAGAGCCTGGAAACCGGTCTTGCCGCTGACTATCAGGACTCTTACCGCTGATTTACACTACCCATTCACCCTACGCTAGGGGCTGGTGCTGGTCATCCCATTCGTGTATAGGGCCCCTAATGGTGTAAATGTGTGAATTAGTACAAGAAATAATGTGTAGACTGACTCTCGTACACAGGTACACAGCTACGGCCACCAGAACTTGCGGTAGAAAGCAACACGACGGGGTCGAAGTAGAGCACCGGTTGACATGCGACACCACGAACGAGCCTCTACACAAGGGTATCTTGGCATTCAGGCGTTGATCATCCTCTTCGAGCATGGCCCGAGCACATCGTGTTGGTTTTTGTCGTGGCAGGAATACCGAGCTCGCGACAAAGGACGAGGATACATGAAAGGTTGGTGGAGTCCCGTGCGGTGCGGTGGTGTACTATGCACACGTCGAGGTCGTCAATGATGACCTACGAGGTCAGGAGAAGAGACATTCACAGTGCATTCGTTCCGTCCATCTCCACTAGTGCGCTCGCAGTGTTCGTCACGGGTGCCGATGTCGCACCTATTGCACGGATGTCCTCGTCGTTCTAGATCAAAATGTCTGGTACTAGAAGGTGACACTAAAATCAAAAGGCGTGATTACATAATCAACTCACATAGTGATAAGATTAGATCCTGGCATCCTCCAACAGTTCATTTTCAACAAAAATAAATGACACGGGCGACAATGGACGAGTATAGTTTGAGTATAGTATGAGACTTTGAAATACGACGCGCTGATAATATTGTTTGTGGTTCGCGTATGAATCACGTGAATTGATCTGTCATTTTCTTTTGCACAGCACGTAGCAAGTGTACCTCTTGCTGGGACGAATATGACTTGAAGGCATGGGTGCTGCATAACAAGTACACGGACATCATACGCAGAAAGTCCAGGTTCTGCCTTGTTAAATTTGATAATCGATCTCACCATGATCGTAATTCTCCGTTATCACGACGAGTCGCGGGGAACTTGAAGTCTTGAACTTCGGTGTTCCGCGCCCGGAAATCACTCACCACCAGCATACATGGCTCGTGCCAGATGCTCCTCTCACGCTCTCAGATATGCATCTCCCTGCGACCCAAGTTGACAACCCAACACTGAATGGCTCAGCGTTCACCAACGCAACAGGGTCGCTATTTTCGAGCCTTGTCTGCAAAGTTGCCCCTTCAAATCCGGTGACGATTCAGAATCGGGTCCAAAGGGTAAGCAGAGGAGTAGCACCGCTGCAAAGTGGTACGCGTCTGAGTTGGACATTGGACATTGGACAGAAGTCGCAGAACAGGCTGCAGTGAACACGGTGTTTCCAAACTTTGGATGCGTTCGGTACCGGCAAAGTGTCACTCAATCCTTTGAGACTTTGACTGCACTTTCACAACATTCAACCCACATAGGGCGATACTTCCCGCTTGATCACCATGAACAAGACAACGGAAAGCTTGGATAGCAAGCGCAAACAACGACAGCTGCAAGGTGGCATGCCCTCATCACATTAATTATCCAGGAAAGCGCCTCAGCACTCCCTCACGCAATCCATATCGTATCCAAAACCCCTCCTCCGCCCCGTCCAATGATAGTCTCTTGCACGGGCGTCGTCATTACTACAAAGTTAGGTCCCTTTCGTTTAGCATCTTCCTCATCTCGTCTATCTTTGCTGACTTTAACGCAGCCAGCGGATTGAGAAGGGGGGATCAAGGGTCCATTTTTACAGCAGATTACCGAGTGCGGCCATCTCAGGTCCACCAGATTCCCGCATGCCAATTTCCCAGTCTATGAAAGGCACCCGTAGTCAACACCCACTCAAAGCAGGAGATTGGAGAAAAGAACGTACAACTGTAGATAATCGTCACAGCCATCAGGATACCGGTTCCGCTACCAATCGCGCCCATCAGGTCAGCAACCACGGACAAAAGACCGAGGATGGCGCCTCCAAAGGCTGCAGCGGTGGGAATGACGCGCTTAAGTTCTTTGTACATCGAACCTTCGCGGTGCCCGGCCATAACCTGCAATATACCCGGTGGTTAAGATTAAAGGAACCAAGAGCGCGGTGTCTCAGACTGACCATCTGTTGGTCCTTAAGTTGCTTGGCAACGTCCCGAGGGCCACTTCCTGATACTTCAATCCAGGTTTTGGAGAAGAGAGCACAGGCAGACACGACAAAGGAAACGTAGAGCACCATGTGAACGGGGTCGAGGAGAGCCTCCTTGATGGTGTGCGGGGGCGACATGTAGTAAGCAATGCCAGAAACAGCGCGGAGCTGGGGCGAGTCCTCGACAGGCTAAACGGTGACGTCATTTAGAACCTATTACCGCCATGGAACGAACTTTTCAACTCACCTCCCAAATACCAATAAGCTTGACCAAGAAGTTCGAAGGGAAACGCGAAGAAAGCATCTGAGAGATGATGAAAATGTTGGACGTAAGAGCAGACTGAAGCATGATGGGCATGTTCGACGTGTAGAAGAGCTTGATGGGGTACGAGCCACGCTGTCCACGGAACCGGTTGCTCTTGACGGGGATTTCAATGCGGAAGCCCTGCAAGTAAATGACGACGGCGAATACAACAACAGTTGCGATCAGGTTCATGATGTTCGGGAGACGGTCTCGCCAGAAAGCCTCGCGGAGGGCCCGTCCCTTGTCATTCCAGGTGAAAAGGAGGTGGAAGAGGGCGACAACGGCACCTTCAAATTCTGGGCCACGACCGGTGTTGATTGTCGTAGGCGAGAAGGCCTTCCAAATGATAGTCTCGCAGATGTTGGTTGCGATGAAAAGGGAAATGCCAGAGCCAAGACCGTACCCCTTCTGGAGTAGTTCGTCGAGCAGGATGACAATGAGAGAAGCGGCGATGAGCTGAACAATGAGTAAGAGGCAGATTCCAGCGCCCAACTCGCTGGGTTGACCATAGAGACCCGTAAGGACGTAAACCGTAGCTTGACCGAGTGAAATAATCAGAGCAAAGACTGAAGATGATAGCAAGATGCATGATAGAGAAGAGCGGCATTCAGTCTGACAGAGAAACAAGATTAACATGGTTGTACTCACGTTTCTGGGCACCACCGAAAAGCGCGCGGTCTTCCTGCAAGCTGAAGTCAACGTCGATCAAGTTTGCACCAGCCAAAAGTTGCATAATCATTCCACTCGTGATGATTGGACTGATACCGAGTTCCATGAGAGTACCACGGTTCGAAGCAAGGATGACACGCATCCAGTACAGAGGGTCAGCCGAGTCGGAGGACATAATTCCGTAGAGTGGGACTTGTGAGCAGACCAAGAAAATAAGGAGAGTAACCGCGGTCCATAGTAGCTTTTGGTTGAACGGCACCTGGGAAAGTGTCAGTTAAACAGCTCATGAGATAAAGGTCGTCGCACACCTTTCGGTCTGGGGAAGAGACTTCAGGCAAAAGTGGAAGGAATGGCCGAACAAGATTTAAAAACCGGACTGTTCACGATAAAAGGGAAGCATCTTGATCAGCTGGTGGGATGTCCAGAACGACGAAGTGATACTTACATCCGCTCATTGTGTAGAAAGCCAAGGACCGGCTGAGAGTAGAAAAGTAGAGACGACGTTGAAGCTTGTGAGATTTGACACGCTCTAAGTATCAGACGTGGCAATAACAAAACATGCACAAACACTGTAACGGCACTGGCACCTGACTCAACACAACTCTGGCATTCATACGCTGTTTTACAGTAATACTTTGAACGCATTGCAACTGGTGAGTGACCTAAAAGTATGCCTGTGTGCCCCAGGCTCTCGAAAAAGGCGCGATCCATGCTCGATGTGCCTTTCCTTCCGATGATTTGTGCGGTGTTCAAGGTTCCGATGCAAATGGCGTCTCCGTCCGCCCCCCTGGCATCTTTTACGAACCCTTACGGTGAGCATTATTTTATTAACAGAGAAAATCGCACATTTCAAGATACATCGAATGACAGGAGACGTAACCCCGAAGACACACATCGGAGGAAGGGGGAAACCGTTCCAGGCTTATGGGCTCATCAGTTGACTTCCGATGCCCTCGAATCCAGGACATCCGAGCGAAGTAAAATATCCCTTCCAGAACGTAGAGCATGCAAACGTATCCCTCTGTGTAGGAAGAGCTAATAATTATTCCTGAAGTCACCTTGGGACCAAAAGATCACCGAGCGATAATGAGCCGGGGGGGAAGTCCGACATTTAAATGCATGCACCGGAATTCATAATGATTTTCGAATCCAAACCAGCGAAATATGTACCTGTGGAAGTACAACGCGATCGCAACGTCGTTTCCTTGCGAAAGCCCGCTCCGGCCCTTGGCTGTGTATTAGTGTACAGGCCTGCCAACTCGTGTAGTTCAGTTATTCTGGCGCATTCGCACTCGTACCCGCAGTAATTGTTACCCGCGGCATGATCCTCGACCCTACCTTCTGCCTAGCCTCTTGATAATTTCCGCTTGCTGGCTGAACACTCGAGTCCGGATAACAAAGGCTGATATATATATAATCACGTACTGCTTCCCCAGCTCTCCTCCCTACGCCGTTAATATAGTTGACCACGCGCATCTCATTCTTAGAAGGAAATGATCGGCGTGTAACGCATCCTTAAGATAAGCGGGAAACTGACCGTGACCTACATGACATCCTCACTCGGTATCCCAAGGATATCTTTGTAACCATCTACTAGTCAGGGTCCTCATCCTGGAGATGGTCGGTGGTCTGCGAGACATAGCGGAAATAAGATGGTAACCCAGGCCCTCGACCGCTGTAACAAGTTTTGGAGAATGGCAGCAACAGCATCACGCAAGGTTCGAGGGATATGTCTATAGCACGCACCCCCCAGATAATCTTCCACGATCTTGATGGAGCTGTCACGAGTCACCCGTATGCGGGGTGGTGAGGCACGTTGATGATCTTTCTCGCGAAGCTGTGCGGTGGTGTTGTCCTGTGTCGTCTGGAACACACGGATATTATTGTGAGAAGCGGATGGCTGTCGTTCGGTGACAGAGCGGGCCAGAGCTGCCAGACCGCGCTTCTCCGAAAGGTGACCTCGAATTGTCAATGCTTAGAGGGGAGCTCCAACATCATCTGGGGCCGATGGTGATGAGAGGAGAGAAAACATGCATGAGAAAAGAGATTTAAGGCACGGGCAGTGGCATACGGCGATGCCACGAATGTCGCGAAGGAAAGAATGCTGGCGTCTACAAGGCACGAAGCTGTTCGTGATGGTAACAAGACGCACAGGAAGGATCTGTGGGACTAACTCACACGAAGAACAGTATTTGTAGCTCCACTCTCCGCAGTCCTGTGCTCCAAAGTAATCCAACAGCTTCACCCCTCTACAGCGCTCACGGCCATCGTCACTACCCACCTAACCTTCCATCTACCGACATGTCGTCTTCGTCTCGTTCGGTGTCTTGGGAGAGCGTACGCGTTCCATCTGTTGAGCTGCCTACGACCTGGGCTCGTTCGGTGTCTTGGCCGAGTACGGGCGGTCCAACTGTAGACATGCCTTCCTCGATGTCTTGGGAGAGCGGATTTCAGGGTGCTCCATCTATGGTTTCGGCCGCCTCGCTCCAGTCCGTGTCTTCGGAAAACGCGAGCCACCGAGTGCCTATGCGTGTATTCGAGGGTCACACCTCTAAGGTTCGATGTGTGTGCTTCTACCCAGATGAAAACAAGTTAGTAAGTGGCTCGGGTGACGGGACACTTCGCATATGGGACCGGAAGACGGGAGCGGTAGAGGTGTTGAAGGGACACACGTTTGACGTGTGGGGCGTAGATGTGTCTCGGGATGGGAAGATGGTCGTCAGTGGCAGCTGGGACAAAACAGTCCGAATATGGAATGCGGAATCGGGAGAGACGACGTGCACCATCGAAACCCAGAGTTGGGTGAAATCGGTGCAGTTCTCACACGATTCGAGCCGAGTCGTGGCTGGGCTGGAGGATTCGACTGCGCGAGTGTGGTCCGTCGAGACGGGCAAGCTGGCATTCGAGCCAATCAAGTGCCATAGGGGCTCTGTCGAGTGTGTTCGCTACTCGCCTAGCGGAGACAGGATCGCTTCCGCCAGCGGTCCGACCGTCCAAATCTGGAACGCCGAGACCGGAGTCGGCATTCTATCGATTCGAGACTCGGCGGTCTCCTCGCTTGCGTGGACTGCCGACAACACGTACCTCGTCGGGGGAGCTCGTGGCAGCGTCGCGATCTGGAACTCGCACAATGGAGAACAACTACGCACTTGGAAGGCGCACAACAACGTCGACAGTCCAACCTCACTCTCACTCTCACCCACGGGAACCCACTTGGCGACTTCCAATTGGGATGAGAAGATCCCGTTCGTATTCGATATCTCAACTGGCGAGCAAGTCGCTGCATTATGGCACGGCGAAAATGTCAATGAAATTGCCTACTCGCCTTCAGGGCAGTTCATTGCGACGGCATGCCAAGACAACAAAGTCTACTTGTGGCAGGTCAGTTTTTATTCTCGTCGGCCATAACGACGCATCGCTAATTACATTTCGTGCACCAGCCAAAGGTATCTTCCCGCCCTCAGAGTAACTTCGTTCTCAACTAGCTAACTACTCACCCAGTTGCGGCCACCATCATTCTCATCATTCCTCGACGTACGCACACGACTCTCCGTAATTACCCTTCCATGGATCACTTACGACCATTCCACAGCGACCAGCAGTTCCGCAACGAGCAAATGACGGAAGGGGGATCGACGGGTCATGGGACCATCTGCCCAACGTGCGTATGCATCTCCGTTCGCAATTTTTCAACTGCGAGAACCGAACACGTCTGCCATACAGCGTAATCAGCACGCCGCCTCGCCTCAGCCCCACCGCCCAGTCTTCAACAGACTAAGACACACGTTCACCAACCTATTCACTCGCAAACCAGCAATCAAACTTACAGAGATCGCGGCGGGAAAAGACAAACCGGTTCGTTTGACCATACAACAACACTCGACCATTCTCTTACGATAATTCTAGTACGCGGCAACCATCGATCCTCCCAAATTCAACCGCGTGCAGAAGATCTTATACACGATCATCCACTGCCGAAAACCGGACGACGACGAAGAAGAGGTCCCCGCTGCAGCTGCAAACAAGACCACGCCACCTGATTCATCACAAGCCCCAGCTGGAAGGGCCGTGATAGACACCCAACCCGAAAGCATCGAAATGAAGATCATCCGTCCGTCATCCGCCAACCCGAAGACCTCGACGGTAGCACATGCGTCCCCACAGCCTACACGTTCGACGACTCGGAACCCGTGGTCCCTCGCCTACGAACCTTCCTCGTCAACCCCTGTTGTGTCCGCATTGTCGAACACACGTCCCAAGTCCCCACAGCCGTCTCCACAGGATCTCCCTTCAGCAAACGCCTTGTCTCCAGAAGAAACGGCGCTCGTACACGAATACCGACGACTCAAAACAGAAAACGCCTTGTCCCCAGAAGAAATGGCGCTCGTGCAAGAATACCGACGACTCAAAGGTAAATCCGTGGTCGTTAGGATGGTTGCCGAACCCATCAGCAGTCCAGCGCACGACCGCGAGTCCCTTCGACACCCTGACCCTTCAACACTCCCTCGTTCACCCAGTCCCACCACGTCAAACGCGCCACGGACGCCGTCCGCGTCGTCTCCTCAGCACTCCCAACTATCCCAATCAACATTGGGATTGGACCCCTTGCTCAATGTCGTACCTGCGTTGCTGTCGCCGTCACCGTTATCGGTGCCCTCGCGTCACTCCCACTCACTCTCACCAGTGCGTGACCACGAGTCCTACGGTCACCCTGAGCCCTCGACACCCCCTCGTTCTCCCAGTCCCATCACGTCAAGCACAGCACGGACGCCGTCCCCGTCGTCTCATCAACCACACCCCCAACCATCTCAATCAACAGTGGGATTGGACCCCTTGCTCAATGTCGTACCTGGGTCTGTGTCGCCGTCGCCGTCGTCGGTGCCCGCATATCACTCCCGTTCGCTATCACCTTCATTGGCTGGCGTGCAATCACCGCACCTAACGGCGTCTGCTGACGATACAGTAGCCGAAGAACCACTCGACTCAGCCATGCACTCTGCAGTGTGTCGACCCCCGATCGACGAAGAAGACGGTTGAGATCTCTCGACGTACCTACGAGAGTCTGGGTTCTGTTTGTTGATCACTTGGGAGCATTGCTCACTGCTTGATCAGCTATGTTAACCTTCCCCTCGTTAGGGTCGGTCACGAACACACCCTCGTAGCAGTGCTCCCCAAAGTCGGACTCGGCGGTGCCAGCACCGCAGACCTCTTGTCTGGGCGCTGTTCCAAGCGTGAGGCAGTCTCGGTGAGTTCCAAGGAAACTGCCAGTGGTGGCAAAATGCTGATATGATGATTCAACGACCGGCAGGTCGCCGCTCTGTAGAAGCAGCTTATCTTACGCATGATCGACCTCGGGATGACCTCCGTTCTTCCTTCGTCCACCTCCGCGGGTTTTGCCGCCCGTGCACTTTCCACACTGTACATGCCGGCGTTCGTCATCGTTAGAGGTCAACGAGGCAGCCTTCCGACGACTTATACCAACAATTCGTTCGAGCTTTTCGACCCCCTCTTTTTCGACTCTCCAGAGGTCGTTAT
The DNA here is from genome assembly GCA_000827475.1 of Paxillus involutus ATCC 200175. Classification (NCBI taxonomy): domain Eukaryota; kingdom Fungi; phylum Basidiomycota; class Agaricomycetes; order Boletales; family Paxillaceae; genus Paxillus; species Paxillus involutus. The sequence continues at coordinate 137,186 of KN819346.1, forward strand.
TCAATAAACAGACGGTTACATGTCACATATCCACACGCTAGATCCTACAACGATAATAACCTCTAGCGGCTACCATTCGTACCACGAGAAGGGATATATGTCCGATTGAGTTCGCCTGGCTAGGAAGGGGGCGAGGGGATCTCTATCAATTGGTCGGTACGTGCCGTCTCTGTATAAACGCTTCGTACTCGAGTTCATGGAAGGCATCAACAGACGAGTCAAATCTCCATCCAGGACCTCGTATTTATTCTGGGCCAGTTGGGGGTGGTGGTTTTTTGACGGAGTTCCGGCGGTTTTGTAAATGTAACTTGATTTCGGGTGTCTGGTCCTCTATACCGTGACGTTGAGGTGGTGTCGCCGTGGTGGAGGAGGATCGTATGCTTTCTCGTAGCGTTGGTGATAGCTATCAGGATGACATTCGTATCCATTCAACGTCCGTGCGAAAAGCGTCTGTGGGCCCACGACCTGCCAAAGCGGCGTAGGCACAGCTACGGCCAAAGCAACTCGCCACTGCGGCTTCCATGGCTTGAGCTTGGAAAACTCTGCTGCGTGAATTGGTCGAGGCATGGCGTGTTAGCATTACCTTTGACCAGATAGCCCAACATCGGAGAGAGATCCTGGCACGTTTGGATCATGATGCATTGATGCATGCTGTGGGACATCATGATCGTCCAGGAGTCGAGACAAGGGTGTGGCTTACGTAAAACAGCTTGGTGACTATTAACTAATTCTTTTCAAAAACTTCAGGCCAAAGCGACGACGACCAAACGCCAACAGCTCACTGGGACAACGATGCGCACAGCTGAATCCGACCCAAGCGCACGAAACAAAACAAAACAAATGCCCCGGACCTCCAACGCTTTGACATCTTTCAGTTCTCCCGGTATTATCCGTCAGAGGTCCACCGCGCTGAGGCGACCATCGATCTGAGCCGCATCGAAGTCACGGTCCTACTAAGATATCCGAGTCACCGACCTACCCTCGTTTCGCTGGATTGATTGATCATGAAATGATTCTCTCGCTACCTCAGGCCTCAGCGCTGACTTTTTACGACCTTTGATTCATGGCACAGTCTTCCATGGAATACATAGCTAGTATATGGAGTCTCGTGCACTGCTGTCGTTATTTAAAGGGTGCTTGTCTTCTAGAGCTACCTCTTCACCACCATCGAGACTACCTCACAGCTGCAGTTCTCCCCCCACCATGGGTTCCCTCAAGAAACTTTTTGCACGCCTCTTCAAAGGCAAATCCAAATCCAAGTCGAAGTCGAACAAACTTGATGACCCCGCCCCTCAAATCGTCGTCGCCACCTCTCCCAAGGCAGGACATGTCGTTCCTGCAACAAACATCGAGTCGCTACTTGCGACATCTGTTTCACCTGAAGAAATATCGACTCCTCTCAACTCCGATAGCGATCCGTCCGTTCGGCAAGTCGTCCTCTGGAGACCTTCTGTGACCTCTGTGGCGTCGGTGTTGGCGCCTAATTTGATCCCCCGCGTGCAACCCATCGGCCTTCTGTTTGTTGGCACTGCTATTGCGCTCGCATTTGGTTCACCGCCCGATGTTGCTGCCCGCAGCCTCCCCATCCAAGGTTACCTCACGTCGGTGCTCTCTGGGTCGGATCCATTCGAACGCAACATCATGAACGAACTTTTGCATGCGTCAGCCACCATTGCGTCTATCATGCGAGCTACCGAGGATGCCTGCGAAGTTGAAGCGATCTCACAGGCAGCGACCTTTGGCAGTGAATATTCTCAGCGCTCAACACATTGTTCGCTTCCCTTTCCTCAATCAGAGTGCCCGGATGCTAGGCCTTCCACCATTTGGCACGACGTTCAGAATGGTGACGCAGCCCCACGGACACCTGTGCGTCCCGCCCACGCAATACCGTCTTTGGCCTGGACTCCTACCACCCAAGCAACGTCTATCCTACTTGGTACACCTGAAGTTCCCGGCCGCCCCTACTACGTCGCTCCGAATCCTAATCAACTCCCTAAACTTGGTCCTGTTCCCACCATACCCGCGAACGTGAAAGCCCCCCGGTATCCTCCCGGCCTCGGATTCCCTTCAGAGGACGAGATTGCCGATGCCTCTGTCAATGACGATTCCCAACTGTTTCCAACTATTCCGATCGGCAGACCTGCCAAGTATCTGCCCAAGCCCGATCTCGTTCCGACTCTCCCGAATGCGCGACCAGCTCGACTGCAAGACGAGCCTGCCAACGCCGGAGTTCCTTTCCCTCTTCTGCCCCCGATCCATTTGCAGTCGTTTGATGACGAGCCAGGGGTTGTTCACGAAACTATTGCAATCCAACCTGATGCTCGGCACACGTACCACGCGACACGGACACTTGGGAAGGGCGGCAACGGCACGGTCTGGCTTGGTAGACTCGATCAAGGCGACGGCACCGGGTCAATGGACGTCGCGATCAAAGTTTACAGCAAGAGATTCGCCCTGGCTAGGCAGTTGAAGGGAAGCACGCTTAGGACCATAGCCCAGACAAGAGAGGTTCCAGCTCTGCTGCTTGAAGATTTCGACGACCTTAGACAGTTGTACGAGGACGAAATTGACATGTTCGAGTGTCTGGCGTCTGACGACACGTCTCCGTTCGTGGCGCCTCTCTTGCACTCCTTCCACACGGACGACGACTTCTACCTGGTTATGGTGCGTCATTGCCTTTGATTTTTTTTGGGACCTCGCTCATGGGCAATTGGCTTACAGAGGTACTATCCCGAGAATCTCCGACAAAGAGCTCGGAATAAGGGATATAGGTTGAACAGACCCCAAATACGATTAATTGCTGCCGAACTGGTACGTCGACTCTCCACTTCTCACGTCACATCGAAATAACGGAGACTAATCAATGCAGGTTCTGGCTCTGGAATTCCTGCATTCGCGGTTTATCGTCCACCATGATCTCAAGGTCGAAAACGTCTTGATTAGTCCAAGCGGTCACATAGCCGTCTGCGACTTTGGAAATTCATACATGTATTACGGCGAGGAACGTACCCCAGAGCACTTCAAAGCGGGCGGTATAATCGGACGATCGACTTTTGGCTACTTGGCCCCGGAACAGTCCGATGGCGAGGAACACAATTATAAGGTAGACATGTATGCATTCGGCTTGTTGCTACTTGACCTTTTCTGTGATGGACAGGTAAGTTCACCCTCGTAACCTCGAGACCACGTTATCATGGATCCTGACCCACCTACTTATAGGCCTGGTATTGCTGTATCCCGAGTTTGGGAGACCCAGAAGACTTTGACCAGCCATCACCTCTCCAACTCGCTATGAAGCAGCGCGTTTTCGATGCGGAAGCATGGGACTTGATCACCAAGGTATGTTTCGTGCTTTCTTTTTTCCCCCAACGTTTGCAGAACTGATACCGCTGTAATAGCTGGTAGAAGTAGAGCCGGACGCGAGACCCGAGTGGTCGGAAGTGAAGCAACATCCCTACTTTAGGGATCTCGACTGGGACCGTGTCGCAGCTCGGGGATATGACCGTAAGCCTCTTCCCCTCTTCCCCCCTTGCCTTGCCTTCTATTTTTCCATCCGTCATCGCTCAACGTCACCCAACAGCTCACTACCGTCCCTGCGACCGCAATCGCCAACACCACCCACTCGTCCCTAGTGACAAATGGGTCCTAGAAGACAGTCGTGGATCGCCTCTCACGGACGAGGCCGCCCTCGAGGGATTGCAGCTGATGCTCGATGCTGCAGCTCGGCAAAAAGTCGGATTCAGCGTTGCTGAGTATACGTTCGTTGCGGGTGTGCCTGTGCAAGATGAGGTGCATGGGATCGCTTGCGTGTCCCTGCCTGGGCCATGTACTTGTCATTTGTGCTGATGTGGCGTTTGGTTTGGGGGGTTCGTTGGCGTGTAATGGCGAGCAGGAGATCTTGTCTTGGGCAAGTTTTCTTTGCTCTTGTGGAGCATGGAATACCAGTCGACAACTGGGTGAATGCAACCGATGACTGCTTCACCGTGTAGTACTTAATCGGATGTCCTCTTAACTTTTACGATACTTAAATAATTCGTCGATTCGATGTCTTTTCTGTTTGCTCTGGCTTTCGACGGAAGACGTTTCAAAAATTCAAGGCTGAAGTTAACGGTGGCACCAGGGCTGACGTTGTAATGATGATCCGTGTGAGCCTTTTTAGACCATACTCTACCGCACAGCAACCTCAACAGAGGCCTCTCGAGGGGGCACGCAGATACCTCTTCCTCAGGTATCAAGAAGATGTACGACGACGGCATAGGCGACATTGCGACTGTTTCAACAGTGCACTTCCCGGTCCTGGTCTTGTTCGGGTTCATGACGGGTTTAGCAGGAAATGCGGTACGATGGCGAAAAGTTGCCCTGATCTTCTGTACGTGTGGTCCGATTATTTGCTCGCCTTATTGCCGTCTTCGTGAACCACTTTCAAGTTACTGGTACCAAGTACATGGTGCCGATACGCTCCATGGTATACGACTACGACCGGCCTCGTTCTCTCGCTCTTCGGGCTCGCGGCATTCTGGTTCTCGACGGTCGTACATGCCTTCTTCCCTGGTGATACATCTACATTCCTGCTCGTCCTTGCGTTCAGTACGGCCATACCGATGCTCATAGGTCCGTTCACCATCCAGCCTGTTCCTCTTCCCCCACCAAGTCCGGGAACGAGACATGATACCACCAACCGAGGGGTACAACCATATCCCGATTGCAGACGATGGAGTCTTCATCGCGGATCCAGAGGAACCGACTCCAGACACACACTCGATGCTCCCCACACGTATCTTGCGGTCCCTTGTCCCACGCGAGCTCACCTCAGAACATCAGTGTTTCGATGGGAGGGAGTATTATGTGGGTGGTTTCTAAATCCCGCACATAGCCTGCTTTGGATTGGCACAAGGCGCATACCACGTTCAACATTCGGTCACGAAGGATATAGCAAGACAGAACATGTTAACTCTTTGACGTCGAACCGTTGCGTAAAGGTATAGTAAGAAACGAGTTTGTTCCCTCTATGGTATACTTAGGTGACTAAGGGCATGCCGGACAGTCTTCGCCCGTCTGCACGTTGCTCGGGCACGCCTTATCCGAAGGCCATTGGAGGACTCCTTTTTTCTGCGAGAAGGAAAATTCCATCATCAAGTAAAATTGAAAGGCAGTATATCAGCGAGTACGCACGTTCCAGTGGCAATTGATCTGCGGCCACCCGGGCGCGTTCTGGCGGTACCTGCTCTGACGGTAAGCACGGCCTGGATCGAACAGAAACAACTGGTGCGAGGCAGACTCACTTGCAATTACCGACACCCTCTTTATCAACGCATGTGGTGACCAAATTGTACCCCCCGGTGCCAACAGAGGTGGGGCAAATCCCGCACATTGCATGCACACCCACAAGGGTATAAGCACTCAAAGAAGTGATGACGGCGAAGAGATTCAGGAAGGTCTTCATAGTGAGGAGACGATTGATGGGTGGAAGTAAGAGTTGCTAAGTGGGTGTTTCCTCGAGTGGGTTTTATACCCTAACATTGTGTCCCAACTTGATCATGAAAGGTCTCAGCCTTCTTCTCTCTGTCACTGGAAAAAGACGGTACGCTGTGACGTGGACTATCGACATCACGGCGATGTGGGTGCCGTCTTCTTAGGGTCATGTGCAAGGGAGTCAGGCGCTCTCCGCCGTGCTTTCAGCTGTGACGTTGACCGTCGTCATTCATCTCGGTCTTCGAGGGCCCCGTTCGTTCATCCCGGGAGGCCATAGATGGGACTTGATCACCAAGGTATGTTTCGTGCTTCTTTCTTTTTCCAACGTTTGCAGAACTGATACCTCTGTAATAGCTGGTAGAGATAAAACCGGACGCGAGACCCGAGTGGTCGGAAGTGAAGCGACATCCCTACTTTAAAGATCTCGACTGGAACCGTGTTGCAGCTCGGGGATATAACCGTAAGCCTCTTCTCCCCTTCCCTTGCCTCCAATTTTTCCATCCGACATCGCTCAACGTCACCCAACAGCTCACTACTGTCTCTGCGACCGCAACCGCCAATACCACCCACTCGTCCCTACTGACAAATGGGTCCCAGAAGACAGCCGTGAATCGCCTCTGACGGACGAGGCCGCGCTCGAGGGATTGCAGCTGATGCTCGACGTTGCAGCTCGGCAAAAGGTCGGATTCAGCGTTGCTGAGTATACGTTCATCACGGATGTGCCCGTGCAAGGTGCATGGGATCGCTTGCGTGTCCCGCCCTGGGCCCTGTATGTGTCATTAATGCTGATGGGGCGCTCGGTTGTGGGGTTCGTTGGCGCGGAATGGCGAGCAGGAGATCTTGTCTCGGGCAAGTTTTTTTTGCTCTTGTGGAGCATGGAATACCAGTCGACGGCTGGGTGAATGTAATCGATGACTGCTTCACCGTATTAATTCGATACTTACAATGTCCTCATAACTTTTACGATACTTAAATAAATAATTCGTCGATTCATTGTCTTTTCTGTTTCGCTGCGGCTTTCAACGGAAGACGTTTCAAAAATCCAAGGCTGAAACGTACTAGTAGGTGTCATGAGCAATAATTGAGGCTTGGCAGGTTGACGTTGAACTTGTAATGGAGAGACCCTCCTCCGGGAAGTTCTCACGTATACGATCCACGTTAGGCACGATGATCCGCTCTACGGCACACCAACCTCAACCAAACCTCAACACTCTGAAGCCTCTCCTCGGAGGGGGCACGCAGACACTTCTTCCTCAGGTATCAAGAAGATGTACGTCGACGGCATAGGCGACGCCGCAACTGTTTCAACAGTGTCCTGGTCTTGTGCGGGTTCATGATGGGTTTAGCAGGAAATGTGAAGCTGGCTGCTGCCGCTAATACGACGGCGAAAAAGCCCTGATCTGTACGTGTTGTTCGATTATTTGTTCGCCTTATTGCCGTCTTCGTGGTCCACTTTCAAGTTACTGGTACTACCAAGTACATGATGCCGATGTGCTCCATGGTATACGACTACGACCAGCCTTGTTCTCTTGGGCTTCGGGTTCGCGAGATTCTGGTTCTCGACGGTCGTACATGCATTCTTCCCTCAAGACACGTCTGAGTCTGCATTCCTGCTCGTCCTTGCGCTCAGTACAGCCATACCGATGCTCATGGGTCCATTCACCATCCAGCCTGTTCCTCTTCCCCCACCAAGTCCGGGAACGAGACATGATACCACAATTGAGGGGTACAACCATATCCCGATTGCAGACGATGGAGTCTTCATCGCGGACCCAGAAGGACCGACTCCAGACACACGCTCGATGCTCCCCACGCGTATCTTGCGGTCCCTCGTCCCAGCGAGCTCCCCCTCAGAACATCAGTGTTTCGATGGGAGGGAGTATTTTGTGGGTGGTCCCTTAATCCCGCACATAGCCTGCTTTGGATTGGCACAAGGTGCATACCACGTTCAACATTCGGTCACGAAGGATGTAGCAAGACAGAACATGTTAACTCTTTGACGTCGAACCGTTGCGTAAAGGCATAATAAGAAACGACTTTGTTCCCTCTATGGTATGCCTAGGTGACTAAGGACATGATGGCTGACAGTCATTGCCCGTCTCCACGTTGGCCGTGCACGCCTTATCCGAATGCATTTGGAGGACTCCTTTGTTCTGCGAGAAGGAAAATTCTATCATCAAGTAAAATTGAAAGGCAGTATATTTTTTTTCTCTCTAACTTCGCAGTAATAAGTGAGTTATTTACAAAACTTGCTCAGATGTTGCAACTTTGGCACAACGATAGTAATTACACCGTCCCAGTCGACATCGCATATGGGGTGTGAGGGGGCGATATCTTCAACGCTGCCATGCTCATTAACCCAGCGTTCAATATGTATCGTATCTGGGACATCGTGAGTTTATCTTGTTCCAGAAAGGTGGTAAACAGATTGACGGATGTCGGCGAGTAGTATCCAATCTTGTGTGATCATGATGTCCTTGGTTTCCCGCACGTCCAACGGACCGACTACACAACCATAGCTAACCGCCTCCTAGATCTAAGGCTCCTTCCCTCAGAACAGTCACCCTTCCACTTCAACCGGAAAGAAGTGAAAGAAGCCATGCATGCACCCGTCGACACCGAATGGACCGAATGTTCCGACGTGAACGTGTTCCCTGACGGAGATAAGTTTAGCCCCTGCGTTCACGGTCCTGTCAAACGTGATCATGTACGGTATGGCTGATTTCAATTTGATCGCTGAAGCGTGAGTTGACTCGGTCCTTCACTCGAGTTGTGCTGATGCAGACGGGCACCAGAACGGTGATTGTCATCCAAAAGTGAGTCATGCAACGTGATGAGAGGTGGGTGGGCATCCTGACGACCCTCGTTCGCACCCTCACACAGTATGACTTGTAAGTCTGCCTTGGCAACGACATCCTGGGACACGGCTGACTTTCCACAAGGGACGGCCTGCCCCCTTTCGACGACACGCCAACGGTCACGGCCACTGCAGGACGGACAACGCGAGCCTGCACGCACCGCCAAATGCCATGACACCGAAGATAATGTGTCCGTCACGACAACGTGGCGACGGCGCTCGCTCGCCGATCCTCCCCGCCTCATAATCCCACAGCGCAGCAACAACGACTCTGTCACGACGATGTAGCCGACGACTCCCCCACGTCCGTGACAACAACAGCAGGCGTACGTGGGACAGTGCACCACCGACGGACGGGCATGGGCCAGTGGGTGATCGGGGCACATATTGATGCTGTCGTGTCGCATGCCTCTCACCGTTTTACTTAACACCCACTCCCTCATTGTCCTTCCTCTCGTTAGCACTCCGGCGTAATAAACACATTCCGGTATCTGCAAATCCGATTTCAATTGTCTTTTGAAAAAGCCATTTTAATTATATAAGACTACTAAGTTGCACAAGTTGAATAAGATACCAACATACCAGAGTGGAACCTGAACCTGAGGGGAGCTGAAGATCGAAGGCAAGGTCCGGTACTTAGAAGAAGAGGGACAATCGCTGACCGATCGACCGATCATTCAGGTCCCCGCCGATCAACGTGATCGGAACACCAGTCGATTGACCATGGACTACCTAGGCTGTGACGCATCACACCAAGATCAATATTGAGTAATGCACAACCACCCTGTTGTAAGCTACAATACAATTAATGCATGGTTATTACACTATGGCCTCCGGGATGAACAAACGGGCCCCCCGAAGACCGAGATGAATGACGATGGTCCACGTCAAAGCTGCAGGCACCGCGGAGAGCGCCTGAGTCCCTTGCACATGACCCTAGGAAGACGGCACCCGCATCGCCATAATGTCGATGGTCCACGTTACAGCTGCAAGCGCCGCGACCGTGACAGCGTACCATCTTTCTCCATTAACAAAGAGAAGAAGGCTGAGACCTTTCATGATCAAGTTGGGACACGATGTTAGGGTATAAAACCCACTCGAGGAAACACCCACTCAGCAACTCTGACTTCCACCCATCAATCGTCTCCTCACTATGAAGACCTTCTTGACTCTCTTCGCCGTCATCACTTCTTTGAGTGCTTATGCCCTTGTGGGTGTGCATGCAACCTGCGGGATTTGCCCCACGACTGTTGGCACCGGGGAGTACAAGTTGGTCACCAAATGCACTGATAACAAGGGTGTCAGTAATTGCAAGTGAGTCTGCCTCGCACCAGTTGTTTCCGTTCGATCCAGGCCGTGCTTACCGTCAGAGCAGGTACCGCCAGAGCTCGCCTGGGGAGCCGCAGATCAATTGCCACTGGAACGTGCGTACTCGCTGATATGCAGCTCTGGGGAAATGAGCGGAGAACAAGATCCAGTTGATAGAACAACAAACGAGGGGGAAATAATTCTGCCAGAGAGATCCCAGCGCGAAGAGTGGAAAGAGGACAGAGTTGCAAAATCTCTCCCGGCGTAAATGCACGGTGTCACACTAGGTCACAGAGGCAAATTGGAGATGCAGCCGAGTACTCAAATAGGATACTCCGCTCAAAGTTGTCACACTCGAATGAGTTCTGACTGTCGTGCTTGCATCGTCGATAGCAACAGCAACTCTGTTGTAAACTCTTCCAGAAAAAATTGAGGAGGTGGGTAATAGTATATAGTACCTTAGTACAAAATAGTAAAATTTTATGTTGTGATCTGCACCATCCCCTGACCACTTTGCATGGAAAACAATGGTCTTGGGTGATAGATTCGAAGCCGAGCATGCAACCACAGAATTTTTTGGTTTTAAAAAAATACAGAGCCATCAATCTGTCATACAATGACCTACGACCAGCTGCGATAGGTTTAAATCGTGATGTTGTGTATGCTACGAGGCGTTTTGCAACTCTATCCCATTTTGCAACTCTGGCACAACGATAGTACAGCGTGCAGCGAGGTGCTTATGTAATTTGGGGACGAGTTGTGAGCGCAACCGTGAAAGCGATGTGACATATGTGCCCGGCATGGCAAGCCGCTTTGGCCGTGGCTGGGCGTACGCTTTTGTCGTCATTTACATAAAGAGTACTTGTTTCTCTTCTAGAGCTACATCTCCACCGCCATCGAGACTGAACAACTGCAGTTCTTCCCCTACCGATGGGCTTCCTCAAGAAAATTTGTCACGCTTCTTCAAAGGCAAATCCAAGTCGGAGTCGAACAAACTCGATGATCCCGCCCCTCGAATCGCTGTCAACGCCTCTCCCAAGGCAGGACATGTCGTTCCTGCAACAAACATCGAGTCGTTAGACTCGCTACTTGCAACATCTTGAAGGAATCTCGACCCCTCTTGACTCCACTAGTGGTCCCTCCGCTTGGCAAGTCATCTGGAGGTCTTCTGTAATGTCGGTGGCGTCGGTGGCGGTGCCTACATTAACCTTTCACATGCAACTCAGTGCCCTTCCGTCTACCACGCTCGCATTTGGCTCACTGCCCGATGTTGCTGCCCGCAGCCTCCCCATCCAAGGCTACCTCGCGTCGGTTGGAAGCAGGGGATTTGATCACAAAGGTGTGGTTCGTGCCTCTTCTCTCAACGTCGGCAGAACTGCCACTCTTGTGATAGCTGGTAGATGTAGATCCGGATGCGAGACCCGAGTGGTCGGAAGTGAAGCAACATCCCTACTTTAAAGATCTCGACTGGGATCGTGTCGCAGCACGGGGATATGACCGTAAGTTACTCCCCCCGCCTCTTTTTGGAATCCGTCATCGCTCATCGTCGCCCAACAGCTCACTACCGTCCCTGCGACCGCAACCGACAACACCACCCACTCGTCCCTACTGACAATTGGATCTCAGAAGACAGCCGTGGATCGCCCTCGAGGGATTGCAGACGATACTCCACGTTGCAGCTCGGCAAAACGTCGGATTCAGCGTTGCTGAATATACGTTCGTCACGGGTGTGCCCGTGCAAAATGAGGTACATGGGATCGCTTGCGTGTCCCGCCCTGGGCCTTGTACGTGTCATTCGTGCTAATGTGGCCCTCGGTTGTGGGGTTCGTCGGTGCATAACGGCGAGCGGGAAATCTTGTTTTGCGCATGCTTTCTTTGCTCTGGTTGACCATGGAATACCAGTCGACGGCTGGCTGAATGCAATCGATGAGTGCTTCACCGTGTTAATTGGATACTCGAATGTCCTCATAACTTTTACGATACTTGAATAATTCGTTGATTTGTTGTCTTTTCTGTTTCGCTGCGGCTTTCGACGGAAGACGTTTCAAAATTTCAAGGCTGAAATGTATGTACAGCCATACCGATGTTCATAGGTTCCTTCACCATCTGGCCTGTTCCTCTTCCCCCGCCAAATCCGGGAACGAGACATGATACCACAACGAGGGATACAACCACATCCCGATTGCAAACGATGGAGTCTTCGTCGCGGATCCAGAGGAACCGACTCCAGACACACACTCGATGCTCCCCACGCGTATCTTGTGATCCCTCGTCCCACACGAGCTCCCCTCAGAACATCAGTGTTTCGATGGGAGGGAGTATTATGTGGGCGGTTTCTAAATCCCGCACATAGCCTGCTTTGGATTGGCACAAGGCGCATACCACGTTCAACATTTGATCACGAAGGGTGTAGCAAGACAGAACATGTTAACTCTTTGACGTCGAACCGTTGCGTAAATGCATAATAAGAAACGAGTTTGTTCCCTCTATGGTATGCCTAGGTGACTAAGGGCATGGCTGACAGTTATTGCCCGTCTCCACGTTGCCCGGGCACCGCCCATCCGAAGAACTTTGGCGGACTCCGTTGTTCTGCGAGAAGGAAAATTCCATCATCAAGTAAAATCGAAAGGCAGTATATCAGCGAGTACGCACGTCCCAGTGGCAACTGAAGTGCGGTCCCCCGGCCCTGCTTTGCTGGTACCTGCTCTGACGGTAAGCGCCACCTGGATCGAACAGAAA
>KN819346.1:150736-165682 GCA_000827475.1 Paxillus involutus ATCC 200175
ATTTGCCAGATTCGTTAATCCAGGCAAAATATGTTAGCCAATTTCTCACCAATTTGTTCGACAGACAAAGTGGTCCTTGCCTCAGGTGTCAGCGATCGTCCCTCAAAGAAGAGGACGCCCTCTCGTACCCTTGGCATTCGGCTTTCCAAGCCATTTCCAAGTTCGTTCGAACTTTCGGACAAGCCACAACTGAGTTCCCCTCCGTGTATATCGATGCTCAATGGCTGAGTGAGAGAGCGGAACGGTGATTGGTGTCCGGACCTGGTCGAGGGAGGTTTGGTGGGAGAAGAAAAGTGAGCGAGTGCTCAGGCGTCTCGGAAAACAAGCTTAGTCAATCTAAAGGTTGCTTTGCGCGACGTGGGCAAGAAGGGGCAAAAGCAGAGAGACGACGCGCCACATCGCTTACTAATACACGGACAACATTCTGTGAGCCTCGTGTCTCGGCCGACTCAGACTACGACCATTAATTGCGTATGTTTCGCAGTCCTCCTCGTTTATTCAATATGCATCGCACTTACTTGGTCGTGGCCGGGGTTGCCTCATCGATCTTGCATTCTGGACGCGTGAAAGGTTGCTTCCCTTCACTGGTCTACACCACGGTTCGACCCCAAGAGGATTATTCACAGCGAACGAAGGAACGCAAGAGTTTGGTTCGGCCTTCCATACTATATCCCGCACATAGTCTGCTTTGGATTGGCACAGGGCACATACCACGTTCAACGTTCGGTCACGAAGGATGTAGCAAGACAGAACATGTTAACTCTTTGACGTCGAACCGTTGCGTAAATGCATAATAAGAAACGACTTTGTCCCCTCTATGGTATACCTAGGTGACTACGAGCATGGCTTACAGTCATTGCCCGGCTGCACCTTGGACGGGCACGCCTTATCCGAAGAACTTTGGCGGACTCCTTTGTTCTGCGAGAAGGAAAATTCCATCATCAAGTAAAATTGAAAGGCAGTATATGAGCGAGTACGCACGTTCCAGTGGCAATTGATCTGCGGTCCCCCGGCCCCGCCCTGTCGGTACCTGCTCTGACGGTAAGCACGGCCTGGATCGAACAGAAACAACTGGTGCGAGGCAGACTCACTTGCAATTACTGGTACCCTTGTTATCGGCGCATTTGGCGATCAAATTGAACTTGCCAACAGAGGTGGGGCAAGTCCCGCACGGTACACCGTCCGCAAGGGTATAAGCACTCAAAGAAGTGATAACGGCGAGGAGAGTTAAGAAGGTCTTCATAGTGAGGAGACGATTGATGGGTGGAAGTAAGAATTGCTGAGTGGGTGTTCCCTCGAGTGGGTTTTATACTCTAACATTGTGTCCCAACTTGAAAGGTCTCAACCTTATTTTCTCTGTCAATGGGAGAAGACGGTATGCTGTCACGGTCGCGGCGCTTGCAGCTGTGATGTGGACCATCGACATCATGGCGATGCGGGTGCCGTCTTCCTAGGGTCATGTGCAAGGGACTCGGGCGGTCTCCGCGGTGCTTGCAGCTGTGACGTGTCAATGGACCATCGTCATTCATCTCGGTCTTCAGGGGCCTCGTTCGTTCATCCAGGGTGGTTGTGCATTACTCAATATTGCTCTTGGTGTGATGCATATATGGTCAATCGATTGTGGTGTTCCGATCACGTTGATGCGGGGACCTGAATGATCGGCCAGCGATCGTCCCTCAAAGGAGATGCGTACTGTACCCTCTCGTACCCTTGGCGGAGGCGCCCATTCGGCTTTCCGAGTATGCCCTCTTTCGAGCTTTCGGACAAGCCCACAACTGAGTTCCCCACACTGCGTATGTAACTTCACTTTCTCAAATACCTCGAGGTTCACTGAGGTGATGGGTCCTCTCTGCTTGCAATCTTTTCGCAGTCTTCCTCGTTTCTTCAATCTGCATCGCACTCACTTGGTCGTGGCCGGGGTTGCCCCATCAATCTTGCATTCTGGACGCGTCAAATGTTGCTTCCCTGCACTGGTCTACACAACGGTCCGAGCCCAAGAGGATTATTCACAGCGAAAGAAGGAACGCAAGAGTTTGGCTCGGTCCTTATAGTGTTCTTTGGATTGGCACAAGGCGCATAGTACCACCCCACGTTCAACGTTCAACATTCGATCACGAAGGGCGTAGCAAGACAGAACTTCATGATGTTACCTCTCTGATGTCGAACCGTCGTGTAAAGGCATAATAAGGAACGACTGTGTTCCCTCTACGGTACGCCCAGCGGTGACTACCTGCACGGAGGACAATTATTGCCAGTGACCGCGTCCACTTTGGCCGGGCACTTGGGATCCGAACGCGTGGTTTGGAGATTTCCTGCCGCCTGCAAGAAGGAAAAATCCACCATCGAGTCAAATTGAAAACCTGTATCTCAGCGAATACTCACGTTCCAGTAGCAATAGAAGTCCAGTGCCCCTTCCCTCTGCATCTGGTACCTGCGCTGACGTTAAGCACCACCTGGATCGAACAGAAACAACTGGTGCGAGGCAGACTCACTGGCAACCAGTCGAACCATCTTTATCAGTGCATTCGATTTTCAAGGGCGAGCTGCCCACTTCCTGGGGACAAACATGAACGCATGTTGCAACTTCTGCATGCACACCCACAAGGGCATAAGCACTCAGAGAAGTGATGGCGGCAAGGAGAGTCAAGAAGGTCTTCATAGTGAGGAGACGATTGATGGTGGAAGTAAGAGTTTCTGAGTAGGTGTTTCCTCGAGTGTGTTTTATACCCTAACATCGTGTCACAACTTGAAAGGTCTCAACCTTCTTCTCTATGTCAATGGAAAAAGACGGTACGCTGTCACGGTCGCGGCGCTTGCAGCTGTGACGTGGATCATCGACATCATGGCGATGCGGGTGCCGTCTTCCTAGGGTCATGTGCAAGGGACTCAGGCGCTCTCGGCGGCGCTTGCAGCTTTAACGTGGACCATCGTCATCCATCTCGGTCTTCGGGGGCCCCGTTTGTTCATCCCGGAGGCCATAGTGTAATAACCAAGCATCAATTGTATTGTAGCTTACAACAGGGTGGTTGTGCATTACTCATTGCTCTTGGTGTGATGCGTCACAGCACTAGGTAGTCCACCATATATGGTCAATCGACTGTAGTGTTCCGCTTACGTTGATGCGGGGACCTAGCCAACGAGAGGAAAGCTAATGAGGGAGTGAGTACTAAGCAAAACGGTGAAAGGGATGCGACACGAGACAGCACATCAGTATGTGCCCCAATCACCCACTGACCCGTGCCGTCCGTCGGTGGTGCACTGTCCCACGTACGCCTGCTGCTGTTGTCACGGACGTGGGGGAGTCGTTGGCTACATCGTCGTGATGGAGTTGTCGTTGCCGCACTGTGGGATTATGAGGGGGGAGGATCGGCGAGCGAGCACCGTCGCTATGTTGTCGTGACGGACACATTATCGTCGGTGTCATGCCATTTGGCGGTGCGTGCAGGCTCGCGTTGTCCGTCCCGCAGTGGCCGTGACCGTTGGCAAGGGGGCAGGCCGTCCCTTGTGGAAAGTCAGCCGTGTCCCAGGGTGTCGTTGCCAAGGCAGACTTACAAGTCATACTATGTGAGGGTGCGAAGGTGGGTCGTTAGGACGCTTCATCACGTTGCATGACTCACTTTTGGATGTCAATTCTCGTCCTGGTTCCCGTCTGCATCAGCACAACTCGAGTGAAGGACCGAGTCAACTCACCCTGCAGCGATCAGGTTGGAATCAGTTATCCCGTGCACGATTACACTGCGTACGCTCTTCTCGACCACGTTTGGCAGACCATGAACGCAGGAGCTAAAATTACTATCTCCGTCAGGGAACACGTTCACGTCGGCCCATTCGGCCCATTCGGTGTCGACGGGTGCATGGATGGCTTCTTTCACTTCTTTCCGGTTGAAGTGGAAGGGTGACTGTTCTGAAGGAAGGAGCCTTAGATCTAGGAGGCGGTTAGCTACGGTTGTATAATCGGTTTATTGGACGTACGGGAAACCAAGGACATCCCACAAGATTGGATACTACTCGCCGACATCCGTCAATCTGTTCACCACCTTTCTGGAACAAGATAAATATAAACTCACGATGTCCCAGATACGATACATATTGAACGCTGGGTTAATGAGCAGGGCAGTGTCGACGATATTGCACCCTCACACCCATAGCCTATAGACGGTGTCGACAGAACTGCCTGGGAAGGGGAGAAGACCCTGGGCGGGTACGCCACGTAAGTGGAGACGTAGTCAGTATAATTGCAGCGTGCAGCTTCCTTGTCGAGGGTGCTTACTGTCACCTTTTCAAAAGTATGCGGAAAGTTACGCTTACGGTAGACACAAACGCGGTCGGCAATAGCTGGCCAGGACCCCGTAAGCACCTTAGTGAGCACGCTCCAATCGAGCGGTGAGCACCTCTACTCATTGAATGCCTCCACGCAACATCTCCAAGGACCTAAAGGCCTGTATACCAGCTCTACACCGTGACGGTTACAACTCTTACTCTTTTCTCAGACTGTTATCGTTAGCAACCCTCACAAATACATAAGTTTGACCCTAACCCCGGATTAGGGCCATAACAGCTCTCAGGGCGGCCATTGGTGTCTGAACGCTCTTCGACGTCGACCGCATTCACGACCCAGAACGAGAAGCATTCAAGGTGCATTCTGAATCCTTCCATTTATCCGCCCCCAGTGCGGTATTCCAATTCGCCGACCACATCGATACAATGCCAGAATGCAGAATAATATCCACCATGATTCCCTCTCTAGTCGTGCCCAAATACATGCAAGCGTTCATTTCCTTGACCAAGGCTTCGTCTCCAATGCATGAGAGTCTCCATGATGGAGAGGAAGGGAATATCGGTCGCCATTTGGGTATGTGCCGTTCCTCATCAAATTTGTTTCAGGGTTGACTGGAAGACGAGCAAAGGAGAAAGACGGTATTCGTTCGTCGACCGTGAAGATTTGGGATCTCGGAAAGATAGCGGAGGACTGAGGGCAACCTCACCAAGTACGCGCACGTTCATTTCGTCCCTCGATTAGTGACATTTTGGGGATTCACGAGCGTGCCAACTTCGGCCTCTATCATGATGCATCCATTAATTCCTGGAGCTGTGGCTGGCCCGTCCTCTGCTTTTGCTGCTGACCTGCCCGTTCAAACGAGCCACATCCTTGTGACTCGTCCCCTGTACGAGAGGTATCTCTACACTCTCGCACTTTCCCCCACATATATCCAACGTTTGGACATACACCATGACGATTATCTGTATAACAAGGGAGACTACGAGGGAGCAATGAAGGAGTACACGAGGTCAATTAAGGGGAATTTATGTTGGGCAAAGGGTATGTCCCCGTTCCACCAGCATGCTATTTACCTATGAGAGCTTACCTGTGCGCGGTTCCTCACAGCCCATCTCGCTCCGCTCTTGACGATTTACCTGCAAGGGCTACACGCAGATGGGCCCGCAAATGCTGAATACACGACACTGCCTCTCAACACTTCGCGAAGGTCGACGCGTTCGTGCGGAGCGAGGGCAGACTCGTGGACGTCATGGGAACGCCAGGGGAAGGTCCGATTGTACTGGGAAAAGGTCCGAGCAGAGATTTTCCGTTTGACCTCGACACTGCTATTCGCGTGTGTCGATAAACGGGATTTTTCGAGCATGCCGAGCCCTCGCCAAGAGGTGGGGTGGGCACTAGGATTATTTGGGGGTCGTGGGGGATATTGGGGTTGGAGGTGTGGGTGTGAAGGGGGGGATACAAGGAGGCCATCAGTTATTTGAGAGAGGTGGGCGTGGCTGCCGTGAGTTACCTTCTCGTTTATTTATTTATTTGATTAATGACTCGCTAACGCCGGTTCACGCGCATGTTTCCTTAAACCCTCACTCGTAACGCCTCCACGACGCTTCAACGCCACCTTCCCATGTTTCGTTCACCAAAAGCTGCTATGGACTGCGGTTACTCTCCTTGTATCTTTGGAGTACTCATAGGTCCCACTCCACATAATCTTGTTATCCAGGCTTCGAACCGTGATGCTCTCATGGAACTCGGTATCAGTTCAATCATTGCGAGTGGGAATCCCAACCGGCTGGTGAGCATCTTGTTTCCGGTCGATTAAAATGACAGTTGTTCACAGTGATTTCAAGGTTCCTTGTCGAACAAGTGTCAAGCCTGGACTTAAATGGAGCTAGCATGATTCTCCGTATTCATCCAGTGTTGTGAGTGAACGTCTGGCCTTATTCCGATATGAACCGTAGCATTGACTTCCTATCAGCTGCAACGGCTCCGCCTTCATCGACCGTCAAGCAACGAGGAGATGACCATTGCCCCCAAGGAGGACTGACTATTGATGGTGCAAGGCGTGCCCGCAGACCATCGATCCTGACAGCCAGGAGCATCCATGCGACGGATCGTCACCTTATCAAGGAACTGCCCAAGCACGTATCTCCTTCATTTCCGCAGGAACGCACAAGTCCTATTCTCTCAGATTGCAAGACCCCAATTCAGAAAGACACTGGCTGCAGCCACATGGCGCGGTGAGCCCATCTTATCGTCCGTACCTCTTATGATGCGCACTCTTGCACCCTGCGCCCACCAGTTTATCACCCTTGGAAACAACACTTTGCAAAGGTTGGGAGTCAATCGCTTTCCGAATCCGAAACTTGTTGTGTTGTGTTGGATCCGGTTGCGCCCAGATCAACTCGATTTACCCTGCATCACCTTACGCCTGGGGTGCAGTTACCTCGTGTAGTCAAGCATAGCCGGTGGTTGTTACAAACCCTGTCAGCACCTACCGCACCTGTCATAGGTTAACAAGAGGGGAGAAGAAGAGAACGGCTGCATCTCCTCGCAACTTCTTGACAAGCAGGGAAACTTACTCGAAGGAGCTTCCTCAAGGATTCGGTAACTGACCTCAAGTGAATATAGCTGTAAACCCTGACCGCGCAGTCATCATGATCCTGGATCTGGTGATCGTCCTCGAGTGACCTGGGTGGCAGATAAGTTTCGAATGAGACTCAGGCCAGTGCCCTAGACCGAGGGTGCCCATACCTATCCGCTCTTCCCTAGATCTAATCCTGTGCATCCTTCTATGTACCTGGACAGCGTGTTGGGAATGAATAGTCTATAGTGTCAGAACCAAATCTGAAGACGCCCTAGAATTGTGGTGGATAGATGAAGTACGTCAGTCGCGGCATGTTTCTGTGACGACTTCGAGCTGTGACCAAGTAAGAGAGAGGTGAACGCCACGAACCTATCTGCCCATCTGGTGACGTGTGGGGGCAAGTCGCGGGTCAAGCATTCGCGAAGAAGGAGTGGTAGTCTACTCGGAAAGTCAGATGCACTCAGTGGGATTAAGCCTCCATTTAGAGGCGACAAATGACAATACCAAGGTACCTTCCTCAATCGCAGAAGGAGCCATTAATATTTAGTCTTCCTGCATTTCTGCACAGCTCACTTTCAAGCCTTGGCCTCGTTCAGTAATCGGATCTCTTCATTCGAAGAGCCTGCCAGCACAAGACCACTTTTAGTTTCGACGTCGCACGCCACGACTGCGGGGATCCTGACCAGTTGATCATCAAAGCCGTCAGATTGATATTGATGAGATTCAACTGCATGTACACGGGAACTAAGGATAGCGCTCTGTACCGTACGTGATGGCACTTGCAAGAGTTGCTTGGAGTTGTTTTGGTGCATGCCAGTTTGTTCATTGACTGCAACCATTGAGTAGTTTTTGAGGTAACCTTCATCGACCTTCGCGGCGTGCGTTCAAATTCTCCCATACTCAATGGCCCAATGATTGGCAACGAAGCGACTCCTCGGAGGTTGTTGAGGTAAACTTCAATCAACTTGCTGCGTTCATCTCACATGATGTGGCAGGCTCCGACGAGACGAACGGAACCCTCAAGGCCTCAAATTTGAATTACCCTGCACACGTTGAACAGAGATTTTGACCCGTGTTGGAGTTGCAAGTTGGAGTTCGGCTCTGGAACGACCCATTTTGCCTGTCACAGCTTGCCCACAGCCCAACTGGCCGAATTGCGATCCTGTCAGGTTTCTCAGGGAACAACCCATCTGGCGCGCTCATCCATCCTCGGTGGGGCGGTCCCCAGTGTCGCAATACTGAAGGTGCGTTGATACATGGTCTTAAGTAAGTTACTCCCCAAGTGTCCTTGAGTAACCGTTCCTGTGCTCAACTTCCCCGTGCCCTCTTACTGCTTTCGTTCAGTCCCACCTACTGTCCTTTACCATGAAGCGGTATCATCAGTCCACAGTGATTTCCGTGATGAGAAGCATGTCTTGTATATGGTAAGTTTGTATAGGTTCTAAAGATCGACAGCTCGTATTACCTTGCCATGATGTACCCACACCTTCCATGCCTTAAACTCACTAGGCTGCTAAGAAGCTGTTGAACGCTCTTCAAGTTGTGCCTATAAGTAACACCTTCGCGTTTGGAATCGACAGCGACTCTCTTTCACCGCACATCATGCTACCGTTGTTGGTTCTCTTTTCACTTCAAGTTCTAGTCCTGCTTGCGGAAGCTGCGTCCACCAACGGCACCTCTGAATCCTCAGCCCCCGACCCCACGTCCTCCAACTATAGGAGTATCTGGAGTATCCTCGGTACCTGCGCACTTACACTCATTATCTGTATCTGGAACGCCACGTACCCAAATATCACGCATGAGCCACATTGGTACAAAGTCGCGCTTTATCGTGTTGCCTTGGGACTCGTAGCATTAGTCGCCCCAGAAGTCACCACAATGCGTGCGTATACAGAATGGAGATATGCTGGCGAGATCCAGAGAGATTTGAGCAGTGCGTTCTCCTCGTCATGACTTTAGACAAAGACCTGATGAAAGGCGGAATGCTTCAGGCCATCAATGGACACGGACTCATGGCTTCTTCGTACTCATGGGAGGTTTCATTCTCCAGGACGGCGCGCACCGAGAGCTGGTGAAGACACGATATGATCTAAAAGGCCTCCGCTTGGACGTGAAAATCATGAATCCAAAGATCACGAAGAAGCAAATAAGGGACAGGAGTAAATCTGATGTGCTAGGAAACATGCTCCTTGTCCTTCAACTATCATGGTTTATTCTGCAAGTCATCGCTCGTGCCACGAATCATCTCGCCATTACCCTCGTTGAAATTGACACCCTCGCACTGGCAGCCCTCAGTCTGCTGCTATTTTTTTTCTGGTGGAACAAGCCATGGGCAGCTGAATGTCCCCATATTTTCTATACGAAGCCATCTGAATCCAACTCCGAGTTCGTCACAAATCCAACCCATTGTGAAGACAGTCATGTGGATAACCCGCATGAGCGCAGTGTCACGGATCACGGTGACACGCGAACGCCTTTGATCGAGGTGATTCAATCATCAGCATCGGTGACGTCCCATACATTGCTAATGTTATCCATTTCCAGGATCATACTCTCTCCGTGCATCGCAGAAAATGTGATTGGATCGACGAGATAACAACCGGAGGGTTATCTGGTGGTGACCACAAGACTCTTTTGGTGTTGTTGATTGTGTGGATGATTTTCGGTGCACTGCACATGATTGCATGGGACTTCCAATTCCCAAGTCACGCCGAGAAGATCATGTGGCGTCTCGCGTCCCTTACTTTGGTTGGCGCTCCATGCGTCTATTTCCTTGCCATGGTCCTATACAGGTTCAACAAGCTCCATGCAGTGGTAAATGTACTACCTGAGGTAATTGTCATGTATGGCCCGATAGTTCTCGGTGTAGTTGCTCGTTTTGTCCTTTTGATACTGATGTTTGCGAGTCTTCGTGACCTGCCACCCAGTGCCCACGAAACCGTATCTTGGACAGTTTACATACCCCACTTGTAGTACCAGTGCCTGAGAGATTGCCGAATATTATAGCGGACTCGTTATCCATAGGTGTGGCCAGTGCACTCGTGTTGTCCTTTCGGTACTGATGATTGCGAAACTTCAACGTGACCTCCCACCTACCAGTGCTCACGACACTGTCTTGGACAATTCACGTTCCTCACTTATAGTCGCTATCTCTTTCAGCAACTCATGCATCTGAATGTATAGGAATTACGGTTCTCTACGTCTTTGTGTCGTTCTTATCCTGCTATATGTCGTCCCAGTGTTATCCCTTTCTCCCTCGCAATTCCTCCGAGGAGTACTAGACGTCACGGTCTTTGGAGCCCTTAATTAAAGCGTGAGGTACATCAAGCGTCGTCTGCTACATACCACAGTGAGTTCCACCCATCGCATCCAGGACTTTCCTTTTCATAGTCTCCAGTGTCTATCGAACAGTAGCAAGAGCCAACTCTAACCTCGAGGTACCCGTTTGCTCTATAGCAGCACTACTGGCCATTTCCGGGTCGTGGACCTGATGCCGCAGCTACTTCGCCTCAGCCTTACCAACACTCAGAACTCCCTTGCGGCGGTGTTCAGTAGTACGAGCTTCTTTGTCCCACAGGCTCGGAAAGTCGTACTCGGGCTGTTCTCTCAATCTCACCAGCTGCGATCTTATCGTCTTCCTTGACAGGTCTGTCAGCTCCTCGTCTGCCTCACCGAAGATGAGCCCAGGCCACCCGCAGCATTCTTTCCAAGCCCCTGGGTAGATCAGGAATTGGTTGGGTGGATGAGAGCTGGAGTAGACGACTGGGTGAATGCAATCTCGTCACGTTGTTCGGCGTCGGCCGGTCATCGACAGTCACCAACTCACCTCAAATATTCACGGCCCAGCCAGCCGCATCAGAAACATTCAAGGTGCATTCTGGCTTCCATTCATCTCTAATGTACATATGTGGTCTTCCCATTTATTGGCTCATCACTGATACAATCGCAGACTGCACTTTATATATTTCGCCATGATTTCCTCTCATGGTCTAGTCGTGTTCCTCAGATCCTATGCCTTCGTGCGCTTCCACCCCACCAACCCTTTGCCACGAGGCGGTATGCATCGCCACCGTCAGTCTCCGTATGCAGACCTTATATTTGATATGACAGTCGATATCAATAATAGATCGCCCTGAGGGAAGTATGTCTCGCATATGGCAAGTATAATGTACCTGAATCATCGATCCCTTGCTACAACGCTAGGCCGCTAAGTAGCCGCAGGCACCGTGTTCCTGTGGCCTCTAGGTCGAACTTGAAGCTTTGAAGAGTGAACACTTCGTTGCTTGGAATCGATAACGACTCACTTTCACCGACCATCATGCTTCCTCTTTTACTTCTCTTTTCACTGATGGTGCATCTTGCCGGAGCTGCGTCGACCGAATGCCCAGCCACCGACCCTGCTTGCTCCAACTACCGGAGCGTCTGGAATATTATTAGCACCTGCGCATTCACCCTCATTATTTGCATCTGGAATGCCACATACCCAAATATCACGCTTGGGGAACGCTGGTACAAAGTCGTGTTCTATCGTGCTGCCTTGGCGCTATTGGCATTGGTCACCCCAGAAGTCACCATCGTACGTGCATACTCAGAATGGAGGTACGCTGGCCAAATCAGGGGAGATTTCAGCAGTACGTTCTCTTCGCCATAAATCCAGACAGATAAAGCCCTGACAAAGGCGGAATGCTTCAGGCCAACAATGGACCCGGGCTCATGGCTTCTTTGCTCTCATGCAAGGTTTCAATCTCCAGGACGGCACTCGACGACAGCTGCTGAAAACACGAGACGATCTAATATGCCTCAGGGAAGGGAAAATCATCAATCCGAAGATCACGAAGGAAGAAATACATGGCAGGAGTAAATCTGATGGACTACGAAATACTCTCCTTGCCCTCCAACTATCGTGGTTTATTCTCCAGGTCATCACTCGTGCCACGAATCATCTCGCCATCACGCTTGTCGAACTTGACACCCTCGCACTGGCAGTCCTCAGCCTCCCGCTATTTTTTTTCTGGTGGAGCAAGCCAATGGAAGTTGAATGTCGTCATGTTTTCTACTCATCGACATCCAGGTTCGTCACAAATCCAGTATTTGTGCTGAGGATAGTTGTGTGACCGATTCTTCTTGCATTATGCAGCTCCGCAGGTGACGGTGACGGGCAAACAACTTCCTCCGAGCTGGTTCGATTATTAACATTGGTGACATCCGATATATCATACTAAAGTTCTGCGTTGTCAGGATGCTGCTTTCTCCGTCAGTCGTAGTAAAGACGAATGGTTGCGGGAGCTAACGATCGGAGGGGCATATAGTAACGATATTGGGGAAAATATTTTGGTGTTGTCTCTTGGTTGGCTCGTTTTCGGAGGACTGCATCTGATTGCGTGGGACTTCCAATTCCCAAGTCAGGCCGAGAAGATCGCGTGGCGTGTCGCATCCCTCGCCTTGATTGCCGCTCCAGGCCTCTTCTTCCTTGATTATTATGGAGTACGATGGTATTATATGATTGGTGCTACGGGGGTACTGGCGGCACTGCCCCCATGGCTATATTCGGCACCAGATCCACAGTCGGATCCACGAACAGCACCAACGTTACGTCCACTGGTGGATCGACTGGTAGTACTGTTACGTCCGCTGGTGGTACTGTTGGGTTCACTGGTAGTTCGGCTGTTACGAATCCTTTCATCCTACTCGAGGCTTCCACTGGCATTGGAGACCCCACGTCTTCTTACGATCAACCCACAAGCTTGGGATAGCGGGGCGATGTATTTCCTTGCTCAACAGTACCGACCTCGTTCAGATAGGCTTGGGGCCGCAGCTTCCAAGGTTTTTATATTATCTATAGCTTTGGTCGCTCGTGTCGTCCTTTTGGTACTGATGGTTTTGAGCCTTCGTAACCTCCCACATAGTGCCCACGAGACTGTATCCTGGACAGTTTACATACCCCACATACTATAGTTTCTCGCTACGTATCTTTGCCAATCACTCTCTAATATCGGTTCTCTACATCTTTGTGTCGTCGGGCCTACACGCACAGAATATTCTCTATAGCAGTTGCTCGGAGTCGTCATCGCATTTGGAGCCCTTAAAGCGTGAGGCTGCACTTCAAGTTTTCAAGCACCGTCGACTACATACCGCCGTAACTTGAAGCTCCCTCTTGCATCCATAATTTCCCTTTCATAGTCACCAGTGTCGATCGAACAGTGCGTACCCATATTGTTCTCTCAACCTCGCTGGCTGCCATCTCTTCGTCTTCAGAGACTGTCAGCCCCTCTCAACCACCTCACCAAAGATGAGCCCAGACCGCCGGAAGAAAACGGCAAGTTTTCTTGCCAGCCCTCAGCACCAGGAATTTGCTGTGTAAAGGAGGCGCGGCCATCTGGGACGCAACGTTCGCAGGCTGATGCGAATGACGTCCTGATAGCGGTACGATCGTTCGCCAGCACAGCAACACGAATCCAACTTGCAACCACGTCAACGTCATGGGAAAGTGTCCCTACGTTGCTTTGGCAGGTCGTGGGCCCACATCGCCCCCCCTCTCTCAAATTTCTAGGCTTGAAACTGGTCTTACTCCCAGCATACCTACGGGTGACTCAGCGTGAGCGTAGGACTCGCGGTCACGCGCTAGTGAGAGTGAATGGGAGTGACGCGAGGGCACCGATAACGGCGACGCCGACAATGACAGCAACGCAGGTGCTACGTTGAGCAAGGGGTCCAATTCCAATGGTGATTGAGAGGGCTGGAGGGCAGCTGAGGAGACGGGTGTGTTTGACGTGATGGGACCAGAAGACTGAGATGTCGAAGGTTCTGGATGACTCTCTGAGGAGTTCGGCAACCATCCTAATGACAACATATTTATCTTTGGGTCTTCGATACTATTCACGGTATTCGTGCACGAGTGCCATTTCCTCCAGGGACAAGGTGTTCGTCACTTTAAAATATTTCAGCACGCGCTTCGTTTGAAAGAAGCCGTCGTTATGGGCGGCAGGTCGTCTGACACGATGATCCGGACGCGTTTATCCTGCTTACTTCGTTCGAAGGATTGGAATTTGAGTACTGAGTTTAGAAACAACTGCAACACACCTCTTTAGTAGTTCGCCGCCAGGACACTGCAAATTAAAAGGGACCATACACGGTGACCGTCGACCAGCCACATCGTGAATCAAGGTCGTTGTAAGATGATCGATGAGATTCCAACTGCACATACACGGGAACTAGGGATGTGCAACTCAACGGTTGCACTTAGAAGTCTTAGAGTTGCTTGAACTTGAGTTGGAGCCGTTTCGCTGCATGCTGAAAAGTCGACGCAGGCTCCTGGCCGCGAAATGAAACGAGCAGAAACGTATGAGGCCTCAAGCTTCAAGAATTAAACGAAGTTGAGCTACGGTCAAAGTTACGCCAAGTTACGTAAGCACCAGGGGCCATGCTTTCCCGTTCACCTACCAGCCTCGGTCCGACGGAGCCAGCTACACACAGTCATGGCACATGTACAGTCATGAAAGATGCAACGCATCGAGTTGCTCGAAGTTTACCTCAAGAACTTCTCACTTTGCTTCGCTGGAGCTGCCAAGAGAGGAACGACTGTCTTCCTCTCTGTTGGTCTGGTTTTGGGAGACTCGGAGCTGCCAGCATCAGTGTCCAATGATTGCCCTGAGGAGAAGCATGTCTCGTATATGGTAAATTCGTCTAGGTTCTACACTAACAGATTGACGCTCGCACTATCTTGCAACGGTGTACCCACGTTCCGTTCCTTACTAGCCCGCCAAGAAGTCGCCGAGCATTTTTGTGGCAACGAGTCTCTTTCACTGCACATCATGCTACCGCTATTACTTGTCTTTTCACTTCTGGTCCGGCTTGCCGACGCTGCGTCCACCAACACTACCGCCGAATCTCCAACCCCCGATCCCACGTCCTCCAACTATAGGAGTGTATGGAGTATTCTCGGTACCTGCGCGCTTACCCTCATTATTTGCATCTGGAATGTAGCGTATCCAAATATCATGCACGAGAAAAGGCGGTACAAAGTCTTGCTTTATCGTGTGGCTTTGGCACTCTCAGCATTGTTGGCCCCGGAATTCACCAGCGTGCG
>KN819346.1:195610-214431 GCA_000827475.1 Paxillus involutus ATCC 200175
CGACGGACGTCGCTCTCAAAGTGTACAACAAGAAACTCCCCCCTGGCCATGGACTTGAAGGGAAGCACGCTGAGAAACATACCCCGGACAAGAGAAGTTCTACTCATGCTGCTTGAAGATTTCGACGGCCTCAGACAGGTATACGAGGATGAAATTAATACTTTCGAGTGTCTGGCATTTGATGATACGTCTCCATTCGTTGCCCATCTCTTGCACTCCTTCCACCTGGTTATGGTGCGTTACTGCTCTTGATTTTGTTCGGAACCTCGCTGATGCGCAATTGGCCCACAGAGGTATTGTGCCGAGAAAACACGACACGTGGAAATAGCGGAGACTAAATCAATGCAGGTTCTGGCTCTGGAGTTCCTCCATTCGCGTTTTATCGTCCACCGTGATCTAAAGGTCGATGGCGTCCTGGAACAAGTTCATTTGCGCGGTGATCCATCTGCACCGCTCGTGATTCACATCCTTCGTCTCACCAAAAACTCCATTCCTTAACTTTCATCGTCGTCACCCTGATTCCAGTACATCGGATCGCATTCAGTTCACCCGAGTGCGCACCTCCCGTACCCCCGTCTGCATCAGAACGCACACATGCCGGGCCCTAGGGAGGAAGATATTCGTTCGTCCGCGATTAAAATTGCAAGATTGTATGTGGCACGACTATCCGGCATGATTGCGGACCATACCTTGCTTCTGGCCACACACGGTCATTGTATCGTTTCCGCAGGGACATCAGCTTCGGTTATGGCCTGCAAAAAAGACAAAGGAAAAGACAAGTTAGTTTGAGTCGAGGTAAGTAGTATCAACACGCACCGAGGGTAACATCAACGGTGGGATCACATCACGGTCTTGCAACGTATCTCGATATGGCCATAAAAGCGCTCTGACTCTCTTTACCTCCTCATCCTTCCCTCCATTGACGTACTCCTGTTTCTTCTGTTCTACGGCCGACCGAACTCTCTCAAACCGATCGCGGTCACCCTTGACATACCCGAACTCGCCCAAGCCAAACTCTCGGTCCAGATCCTCCAACATCGACTGGTGTTGTGACCATTTATCGTGATGAGCCTGAATCATGGCCAACACGGACGGGGGGTCCAAGGGGCATGTCGTCCCAGGAACGATGACCTCCCAATGCTCGTATATACGGCACAGTGCCATTCTGGATGATATACCTCGGTTATTAATAGAAAATCATTAACCGCAGTCAACGCACCGAAAGGGTAACAGACCGTATTTCCATGTCACCTGGGCGAGGTCCTCAAGATAAACCCGTTCCTCACGAGCCTTCATCCCGAATATCGATCGCGGAAATGCGGCAAGTTCGAACAGCTTGTGGTCGAGGCGGCGCCGTCGGCTCTCCGTCGCATCTGCCTTTTCGCTCTCGCCAAGTTCCTCAAAGTTGTCCGGAAGTGCCGGTAGTTGACAACCAGGCAGCACGTCACCCATGCGATAGAGGGGCGGAACCTGGACCTGCAAGAACGCTGGTCCAACGCATGTCCCCTGCCAGTCGATAACCGACGAAATCGAAAGTGGGATCTTGGGAGAAATCTTGCCCTGCTCCTCGGAGTACTCGACGAAGATATTTGAAGCGTGTAGATCGTGATGCCACATGACGGGCATTACTTGTTCGTGTAGAGGCGGAATGAGCAAGGGGGCGAGCGTGATGTAAGCGGATAAAAATTCCACATGATCTTCGCGAGTGCCTTGCCCGGGGAGGACGCGATCCGGATCGTCGAGAATGTGGGATGTACCGAAGTCCCTTATCCATTCTTGTTCTCTGCGCGCAGCGGCAGTCATGTAGTCTTCTGCAGTGCGCCCTTTTACAGGCTGTCAGAAACAGGTATGGCAGACGTAAATGACGAGAACTCACAAGGACCTCTATCGATATCCATGCCCTCGCGTTCAGCTTCCCAAAAGTCCCTGCGAGCGATAGGCCCAATACAGAATTGCGAATTTAATTCGTCGTCAGGAGAGATCCCTTCGAGCAAGGTCGGGGCATGCAATGGAGCGGGAACATCATCCTTGTAGTACAAGCTGCCGTAGTGGGTAAATTTGAGCTCCAGTAGCCGACGCTCCCATTCGCCAAGCGTCTTAGCGAACATGCTTTGCTCACGTCTGGGCAGATCGCCCCAAACATCCGAAAGGAGGCACCCAGAGGCTTTCTCCATTAAAATGAATTCGGCGCCAACATCCGTGCCCTCCGCACGAGAGCTCCACGCAAGAACAGGTGGTATTGAAAATCCCTGTCGACGGCGCAGGAAGTCGATTGTGG
The DNA here is from genome assembly GCA_000827475.1 of Paxillus involutus ATCC 200175. Taxonomy (NCBI): domain Eukaryota; kingdom Fungi; phylum Basidiomycota; class Agaricomycetes; order Boletales; family Paxillaceae; genus Paxillus; species Paxillus involutus. The sequence continues at coordinate 197,889 of KN819346.1, forward strand.
CGACCTCACTTGCGGTTGTGAAGTGAGGAGGTCCTGCAAGCGGGGTGGGAAAGCGCGCGATGGCTTCGTGGCCACTATCAAAACGGAGGAATACCCTGTTTATGGATTCGTTGAGTTTGATCATGTCTGTGACGGCATTCGCGCCTACAGCCTCAGCTGCTAACTTGCAGAACGCTGCGACATTGAAAGTGACGGAGCGAGCCTGTCGATGTTCTTTGTCGTTGCACAACCAATATCCTGACGTGTACCCAAAGATGGTGTCCAAATCTGTAGGAAGATTGGGAATTGGACATCAGTGCAGAAATCGATAGAGCAGCGCCTCCTTCTTCCCTGGCCTGAACTGGTAACTCTGCCTGTTCTTGCGAGCCTTCTGGCGGACTAAGGATGCTAGTTGTGTGAGGACTGCATGTCAAGTTAGCAAAGCTCACGAGTAAGGCCTGCACACTGACATTTCATTTCAGATCCACGTTTCGCGAATGACTGTTAAATCGTAGGTGGCGGAAGACTGCTAGAAAGCCTGGTGCGATTGGAGCGCAGTCAGTCCGGTTAATGAACGTTAGCCTGTCGTCAAGTCGTTGAACCAACGCCAATCATAGTGGAAGTGAGACTAGTACTAAGTCACTCACTGAGACCGTTCGGCGTTTTGCACCTCATCCGAGTCCAAAATTGTAGGACCGTTTGTGCATTTCATTTATTTAATTGTTTTGTGTTGTACCGTAGCGGCTCGGGGGTTGCCGACTAAGCTTCCTTTTCTATCTAAAGGTTCCTCTGCCTAACACCATGTGCATCCAAGCCATTCCTGAAATTGAAAGGTGTATCCGTCAATCGAATGGCGTTGTACTCTGGGTTCTTCACTTTCGCTGCTGTAGTTCAATTCCCCGACGCGGCGGTCATCCGAGAGGTCACGTCAACAAATTGGCTAGACGAGAGGAGCAAAGTGACTTCGTACCTTTGATTAGGCCACGAGTACGTTCTCCGCCAAGGCCGTCAGATGGTCAGCAAGGCTTCAAGTGATCTTGCTACTATTTGATAGGCACTGGAGACTAGGAAGAAGAAAGTCCTGGACGCGAAGGAGGGGGTTATGGTGGCAGACGACGAAATACAGGCTTGAACGAACTTTGAATTTAAACGTCATAGACTCTTCGCTCAGCTTCATGTTGCAGGGTTGGCAGTCTGAAACTAGACCATGCCAAGATCGCTTAGATCTCACCAGCAGTACGCCGAGTCCGAACTACTTTATATTAGAGAAACCAATTATAAGTTGTACATGCCATGGAAGAACAACACAAAAGCGTGGAACATAATTCGTATACATAGCAAGAAACTACAAGTGAGGTACGTAAACAGTCCAAGGCACAGTGTCGTGGGCACTAGGGGGAAGGTCACGAAGACTCGCAAACACCAGTGCCAAAAGGACGAGACGAGCAGCCACACCAAGAAGAAACGGGGCAAACATAAGGATGACGACAACCGCGTCAGGGAGTGCATTCATCACCTCATCGAGCCTGTCAAGCTTGGCCAGAACCATGCCAAGAAAGTAGATGCATGGGGCGACGATCAAAGCAAGAGATGCAACGCGCCACATGATCTTTTCGACTTGACTTGGGAATTGGAAATCCCATGCGATCAGGTGCAGTACTCCGAAAATGGCCCAAACAATCAACAACACCAAGAAAGAGTTCTCATCCGTGTCCGGCCCTCCAGCCATTATCTCGCCGAACCAATCACCTATATCATGACTGACGGAGAAAATGTGATCCTGAAAATAGAGAACTTTAGTGTTATATCGGATGTCACCAATATTATTGATAATAATCGAACCTGCTCGAAGGAAGGACTTTCCGTGTCATCCGAGTCATCTGCACAGCTGTGTCAATGTACATGGAAGAATTATTATTCACATGACTGTTTCAGTAGATTGGATTTGTGACGAACCTGGATGTCTGTTTGTAGAAAATATGAGGACATTCAGCTGCCATCGGCTTACTCCACCAGAAAAAAAATAGCGGGAGACTGAGAGTCGCCAGTGCGAGGGTGTCAATTTCAACAAGGGTGATGGCGAGATCATTCGCGGCACGAGCAATGACCTGGAGAATAAACCATGATAGTTGGAGGACAAGGAGTGCATTTCCTAGTCCGTCAGATTTACTCCTGTCCTTTATTTCCTTCTTCGTGATCTTTGCATTCACGATCTTCCCATCTCTGAGGTGTTGGAGAGTTTCGCATGTGTTCAGCAGCTCTCGTTCTCTGCCATCCTGGAGAATGAAACCTCCCATTAGTGCGAAGAAACCGTGAGCCCGTGTCCATTGTTGGCCTGAAGCATTTCACCTTTCGTCAGACCTTTGTCTGTCAAAAGTTATTATGCAGAGAACGTACCACTGAAATCTTGCTTGATCTGCCCTGCGAACACCCATTCTGAGTGCGCACGCATGCTGGTAATTTCCGGAGTCACCAACGCTGAGAGTCCCAAAGCCCCACGATAAAGCACAACTTTGTACCAGCTCTTCTCATGCAGGATATTAGGGTAGGCAGCATTCCAGATGCAGATTAGGAGGGTAAGTGCACAGGTGCCAAGAATACTCCACATGCTCCTGTAATTGGAGGACGTGGGGTTGGGGGCTGGGCATTCGCAGGTGGCGTTGGTCGATGCAGCTTCCGCAAGCTGGACTAGGAGTGCAAAGACGAGCAACGGAGGTAGTAGCATGATGGACGCTTAAAAAGAAAATCGCTGTCAATTCCAAACGTCGAAATGTTTACTTATAAGCACGAGAGCGCTCGGCAGCCTCAGGGCGGTCCACTGAGTCTAAGGGATGGAACGTGGGTACCTCACGTCAAGATGGTATGAGCGTCAATCTATAGAACCTGTACAAACTTACACCGCCTCATGGTAAAGGGGAGTAGGCAGGCATTGGGGTGGAAGCAAGCGCAGGCAGTAAGAGGGACAAGGAAGTCACTGACCTGTCCATGCACAGGAACGGTTAAGGACACTCGGGAGAAAGCTTGACACCCTATATTAACGCACCTTCAGTTTTGCGACAGGGCATAGAATGGTAATGTAGATAGTAAGTGTACGATAGAAAATGGAAGGATGCAGGGTTGTTCCCTGAGAAACCTGTGAGGATCGCCATTCGGTTGGGCTGTGCGCAGGCTGTAGCAGGAAAAAGGGTCATTAACCCATTCCAAGTGTCACCATCATGAGGTGGCAGCCGTACTCCAAGAAACTCCAACACGGGTCAAAGTTTATGTTCAGCGTTTGCTAATTCTTTGATGCCTCGAGGTATCCGTTCGTCTCATTGGAGGATGGGCCATTGATCTAAGTAGTCTGATCTGGTGTGCTGCGCTGTGAGTTATTGATTAGTCCATTTTGGCATGCGCCAAAAAAAATCCCGGCAAGTTGTTGCAAGTGCTAACATCCTTGGTTCCCGTGTGCAGTTGAAATCTCATCAATCTGACGGCCTTGATTGATGACTGGTGACCGTGTCAGGATGCCCTCAGCAATCCCGCAGTCTTGGTGAGCGGCGTCGCCGCTCAAGTTGTGGGTGGTAGCATGGATCTATCCTGGCAATCAGCTCGGAGTGCTCTTGCAATCATCCATTCGAAAACCGGTTCCAGGGCATGAAATACGACAGGTAGATTTGTACTTGAAAACTATCGTACACCGCTCATAACGGCTTCTTTCTTTCAATGAAGGGATCCGATCACTGAACGAAGAATCTGAAAAGCGCGTGCTGAAGGGAGGAGGCCAAAGTGTACGGCTTGCAGAATTAAGGCCCCTCTTGTGGAGGAAGGTACGTCGAGTAATTTTATCTTAGACTGCGCTTGACTTTTTGAGTGGACTACCAAAGAGCTCGCTCCTTCCAGTAAATACCCCTTCCCTGCTGCCCGTCAAGACGTTGTGAGGAGATGCCGTTCATTTCTTCTCCCCTTTATTAACTTGTGAGACATGGTAGGGAGAGAGGAGAACGTGGGCTCGCTGTCACGTGGTCGTAGCACTGTCTTTCTGAATTAAGGTCTTGCAATCTAGGAGAACAACCCTCGCGAGTTCGGGAGTTTATACGCGGAAATGAAGGAGAAACATGTTTCGGTGCCCTTGTTCCTTCATAACGTGGTCCAGTTGAGATGATCCGTCGCATGGATGCCCCGGGCCATCCGGAATGATGCTCACAGTCCTCTCAGGGCGGAGGACAAGGGACAATTGCTCGTTGTTTGACGGTTGACAAAGGCGGAGCCGTGGCATCATAGAGTTGGTGCTATTGTTCACATCGGAATAAGGCCAGACGCTCACATGCGACATTTAGCGCGGTCTTCCTTCAAGCGAAGTCAACTTCGATGGGGTTTGCACCCGTCAAAGGGTGGCATGATGATTTCCCTCGTAATGATTGCACTGATACCGAGTTCCATGAGAGTACCACGGTTCGAAGTAAGGATGACACGTATCCAGTACAGAGCATCAGCCGAGTCGGAGGACACGATTCTGCAGAGTGGGGCTTGTGAGTAGACAGAAAAAAAAAACAAGGAGAGTGATTGCGGTTCATAGCAACTTTCCGTTGAGCGGCACCTGGGAAGGTGTCAGCTAAATAACTCATGCCATAAAGGCCATTACATACCTTTTGGTCCGGGAGAGGAGTGGTCCAAAAATAAGTCAATGAACAGCTGGGTTATTTGTTTTGAAGAATGCGCGACAGTAGCTGGCAGGGTATGATTCTGCCTGAAAGGGGCGTTGAAGCATCGTGGAGTAGTTGTGATTGAGGATATAAGGGAGAGACATGAGCGTCAGTGAGTAATTCAAGCAAGGAAATAAATGAATGAATGGGAAACTCACGACTTCCTTGTATCGTTCCCTATCTTTGGAAAGCGCGAGAGGGTAGAGATGTCCCTCGTACAGGAGGGCGAGTTGCGTGGATGCGGGCTTTCGGACAGGCGAGTCAGCTGTAAGTGTTTAATAAACGATTGCGCTCAGATACAATCGGAATGAACAAACCTTGTTATTCTCCAACAGATACCCATGCTCCGATACGATATCCCTTACGCCCCGCTCAAACACCCTCGTGGATGTTATGAGTTCGTTCTTGCGGCGTCTGGGTCAACAGTTGGATTGTCGCGTTCGCAGCTTTGTTAGAGGAGAGTGTTCGACAGCGGAGATGCATTGGCAGTAAGCTTGTGTTGTCGGAAACGTGGTGCAGGACCAGGGTGATGTAGTTGAGATGGGGATGTGTTTAACGATAGTGTCGGTCCTGTGCCATAGACGAGACATTGTCAGTGAATCCCATGTATGCACCTTGACGAGAACGGCGTGGGTTTCATAGCTGACCGCCCCTGCCTCCGCTCCCAACCCCAGAAATAGCTTCATCTCTCCTTAGAGTCTTCATGGTCGACGAATGATAGGATTGGGATTGGGATTGAGAACAACGTAGTAGTAGGGACGGCAGGGAACCTCAGGGGTACCAAGTAGGGTAGAAGTCGCTTGAGTGGTGGGAGTCCGAGCGACGACAGCATTGCGTGGTCGGGACACACGGTCGGCTGGTGGCTGTGTCACTGGTGTGGACATCGTGCCGGTGAAGGGAAGGCCGGACCTCGTGACACTCCGCTTCGGAAAAGGGGAACCCTAGGCGCTGAGATCGTTGACTGTCGACGGTCGCTGCCCGTGAGATCACTTCAACTTGGCGGGCATCCTCGATGACTTGCAAGGTCGAGATGATTCGGATGGTAGCTGACGCATGCAAAAGCTCGTTCATAATGTTGTGTTCAATTAGATCCGACCCACCGACACGAAGCATCCTTGCGTGAGGGGGCTGTGGGCGGCAACATTAGGTGGTGAACCAAATTCAAGTGCGGTACCAGCACCGACAAATGGAAGGGCGCTGGGTCCTACCTCGGGAGAGGTTAGCGATGATGATTTGTTTGAGGGGCCGGGCGGCCAAGAAGTTTGTTCGACTTTGACCTTCGCATGACCTGCGAAAGCGGGATCGCAATCTGCCATGGGTGACCAGTGAGCGCTTGGGCTTTGAATTTTGGCATGACATGTAGGATCACCTTTGGGCCTAGGAAGATAGTTCCAGCTCAAGTTGTAGCACGTTCGAGTCGGTGATCGGTCGACTCGACGTCAACTCGACGTTCAACATCAACAAACTGCCTTACGTAAGTGACTGTCCGACATCCACGCAATAAACATTCGAAGCAAATGGCCCCGAACACTTTGGCACCTTTGAGTTCTCCAACTATGGTGCACTCGGAGGTCTTGAGGTGGCAGGTTTGCAACCAACGAAGTCCTATCAAGATGTACCCGGCCTGGCAGTCTCCTCGATCCTACCTGCTGAGGCTTCCAAAACACTGCTTCGGTGAATGCTCCTTCAATGCACCTGACTTCGCTGACAAGACAAAGATCCAAGTCGAGGAGATGGCCTCAGTTATGGTGATCTTGTTACTGACTCGACGTTGTCCGCCGGTGCTTGTCCATCGTGCGGCTCCAGTTCGATTTTAGGCACGTCAAGTTTACATCCTCATCGTCTTTGGCGCATCACGTTGAGATGCTTTCCAGCCCCCCTCGATCGGAACTCAACTACGTTACCGTAGTACCGCCAGTTGGGTGGAAGCGCACGTACCTCAGACAATATTGTCTCTCTCATCCAAACACGGCCTGGTGAACCCCCGGTATGGGCAGATTGGCCAGCCGCCACATCCGATAGACCGCGTGCTCAGTGAGTCGTTGAAAGATCTCTCTATAAGCCCTGTTGACACCCCCTTGCACCCGCGTCATTAGACTTATTGTCTCGGAGGCAGTTGTCTCAGCACCTCGGCGCCGGCGACCTCTTATCTACGCGCAGTCAGTCTTCCATGGACAACCATGTACAGTCCTATTCGTGTACACTACTCACATGGACGTTTGTAATTCGATGTCAGGACTGATGCAAATGACGTCCTGATAGCTAGCGCTGTCAACCCAGGAAGAAGGGTACGATCGTCCGCTAGCACAGCGACACCCGTCGAAGGAACCACGTCAACATCGTAGTGTAGAGGGCAAGGCATTCGAATTCAAGTTACTACAAAAACCGCCGGGACTCAGTCGAAAAACCATGACACCCAAATGTCCCAGGCTAGGTACCAGGTCCTGCCAGTGGATGGAGACTTGACTCGTCTTCCATAGATTCGAACACGAAGTTTGTAGGTGGCAGCGACGCTGGCAGTATTTGCGTGCTGTTTGTGACGAAAAAATCACTGGATTAGAGACGGGCGGCGCATCAAGCAAGAGTTTTCTACTATGTCTGAAGACCCTGTTGCTTGGATGCTAGGAGAGTAAAACTGCGAATAGACGGTGTCGCTCGGCGAATATCAATTGCGAACCGTGTTTCGTCGTAGTTAAAATGTATTCCTGCAGCTCCTGACATGCAAAGGCGTCGGCGATGTCCAATGCACTTATTACTTCGTTGTTTTGGAAGTTGACGTTCCTGTTTCCCTTGTGTCCGATCACATAAGAAGATGGACAACCGGTCATTAGTGAGCAGTCACTTGGAATACAGCACCGAGGGGTCAACTTCACCTGTAAAAACAGTCGACCCATAGCCAGAACAATCCTGCTCAGGCATGACATACCAGTAAGAGACCAGATGAAGTCATCGACTGTCACCTCGTATCCGCGATAGTCAACCGTTCTCGCCACAGACGCCAAAGCGACGCCCTGTTTTAACGTACAAACTTCCTGGAAACTTGCTGGGGGTGTTGTAGGCAACGTCATTGGCGAGTATGGGGATGATATTTGAATCCGGGCTCGCAAGGCGTTTCACGGCGCGGTACCTTTCCAATAGGTCTTATGTCGACGAGATGATCGATTTAAGTTGCCATGTTCTGGAAAACAATCGATGTTAGTAAATGTTGGCTGCATGTAGTGCGACAAGCCCACGTTGGTGAGGACGAGATAGACCCTGGATACAAAGAGATGGGACACGGGGAGGTTGAGGGGACAATCCAGCTGCGGCCTTTCAAGCTTGCGAGATGAAGAAGGGCGCCAACGACAAGGAGGCTCTAAGCGTTGGCGAAGCGGCTGATGCGAAGCATTGGAGGATCAGCTCCACAACGCGGGAATGGACAGCCAGCAATGTCGTTGAGAGCTCGGCGAGGCGCACGTCGCGCTGCTAGTGGTGACGGAGTAGACCGGCGCCTCGATGTTGAGGTCAGCCTGAGAGTGGACGGTGAGCTAGACTGAAGGTGATCTTGATGAGTACTGTTCGAAGAGTTCGATTAACACGGGAGACTACGAAGAGGGAAAGCCTGGACGCGTTGAAGGACGACGAGATGTAGGCCATAAGGGTTGCAAAGAAAGCAGATAATTGCTCATTATCCAGGAGTTGATGAACTTTGGCCGCTCAGCAGTCCGTAACAATCAAAAATACTGCGTGGATGCTTAGAATATCGCAGCTCTGCATCCTTGGGCTTCAGAAGCGACCAATATTATAAGATGTGGATGCGTGGGACGACATATAGCAAGATAAGAACGACACAAAGATGGAGAAAGAAACTACAAGTGAGGTACATAAACTATCCAAGAGACAGTTTCATGGGCACTAGCTGGGAGGTCTCTGAGACTGGCAAGCATCAGTACCAAGAGGATCACACGAGCAACCACACCAACAACCAACGGACCCCAAACGACTAACCTCTCAGGTAGTACCTCCGTCACTGCATCGAGCCTGTCAAGCTTATCTAGAACCATACCAAGACTGTAGATGCATGGTGCACCGATCAAAGTGAGCGATGCGGCACGCCACATGATCTTCTCCACTTGACTTGGGAATTGGAAGTCCCATGCGATCAGGTGCAGTGAGCCGAAAATAATCCAAACAATCAACAACACCAAGACAGAGTTCTTATCCATCTTCTCTGCCCCTATTATCTCGCCGAACCAATCATCTCCATCACGACTGATGGAGAAAGTGTAATCCTGAAAATGGAGAACTTTAGTATTATATCGGACGTCACCAATATTGTTGATAATCGAACCTGCTCCGAGTTGAAGGAAGCCTTTTGCGTGCCGTCATCATCGTCTGCGGAGCTGATGTAACATGAAAGACAAATTGTTCACATGACTGTCCTCAGTAGATTGGATTTGTAACGAACCTGTCAGTGGATCTCTGTTTGTAGATGTAGAAAATATGAGGACGTTCAACTTCCATTGGCTTGCTCCACCAGAAGAAAAATAGCGGGAGACTGAGAACTGCCAGTGCGAGCGTGTCGATCTCAACAAGCGTGATGGCGAGATCATTTGCGCCACGAGCGATGACCTGGAGGACAAACCACGATAGTTGGAGGACTAGGAGCGTATTTCCTATTCCATCAGATTTACTCCTGTCCCTGATCTCCTCCTTCGTGATTTTTGGATTCACGATTGTCTCATTCCAGAGGCGTTGTAGATTATGCCCTGTCTCCAGCAGCTTTGGTCGTGTGCCATCCTGGAGCAGGAAGCCTCCCATGACGGCAAAGAACCCGTGAGTCCGCGTCCATCCACGGTCTGAAGCATTCCACCTTTCGTCAGGTCTTTGTCTGTCTAAAGTTATGACGAAGAGAACATACCGCGGAATTTTTCCTGGATATCGCCAGCCATCATCCATTCCGAGAACGCGCGCATCGTGGTGATTTCGGGGGTCACCAGTGTTACGAGTCCCAAGGCCACGCGATAAAGCACGACTTTGTACCGCTTCTTCTCATGCGTGATATTTGGAAATGACGACTTCCAGAGACAGATAATCAATGTCAGTGCACAAGTACCAAGAATACTCCACACGCTCCTATAGTTGGAGGACGTGGGGTCGGGAGCGGGAGCGGGGGATTCGGAGGCGGCGTTGGTCGGCGCAGCGCTGGCAAGCTGGACTAGAAGTGAAAAGACGAGCAACAGAGGTAGCATGATGGACAGTGGAGGTGAGTCGTTGTCGATTCCAAGCATTCAAGTGTTTACTTATAGGCGCAAGGGAGCGCTGCAGCTTTCGATTCTTAGCGGCGTAGTAAGTCTAAGGGATGGAACGTGTGGGCACAGCATGGCAAGATGATATGAGCGTCAATCTGTAGAACCTATACAAACCCACAATGTGCAAGACGTGCTTCTCCTCGCGGAAATCACTGCGGAGTAATGATACCGCCTCATGGTAAAGGGCAGTGGGTGGGTATCGGGGTGGAACCGAACGAAGGCAGTAAGCGGGACGTGAGGAAGTTGACCTGTCCATGCACGGGAACGGTTAAGGACATTTGGGAGCAAGGTCAGCGTCCTGTATGAATGCACCTTCAGTATTGCGACACTGAGGACCGTCCCACCGAGCAGAGAACGGTAACGTAAATGAGTGTTGTACGACAGAAGCTGGAAGGATGTGGCGTTGTTCCCTGTGAAACCTGTGAGGAGAGTCGCAATTCGGTCAGTGGCCAGGGCCGTGCATGGCAGGAAAAAAAGGGTCATTGCAAGGTGGCAGCCGAACTGCAAGCGACTCCAAAGGGTCAAAGTTTCTGTTTGACGCTGCAATGATTCTTTGAGGCCTCGAGGTTCCCGTTCGCCTCGTCGGCGCCTGCTGCCACTGATCACGGGAGATGAACGCAGCAAGTTGCTTGAAGCTTACCTCAAGAACTTGTTGTTTCTCTTCCTTGGGCCCTGCCAATGAACGTCCATTATTATGATGCGGACCTTCAAGGTTACCTCAAAAACTACCCTTGTGTGGACTAAGCAGTCGTCTTGCAGTCGTTTCTTCGAAAACTCAATTTCCAATAATGCTTTGTCAGTCTATCAGACGGTGCGCCGCTTATCACGGCTTCCTTCAATGGAGAGATCCGATCATGGAATGAAGAAGAGAAGAGGCCAAAGTAACGCTGGCCACTCTTGCCGAGGAAACCCCTTTTATGAACCTGTGGGGTAGGTGTCAGGGTTTGCAACAGCCTCTGACTATGTTTGGCAACACGAGGTCTCAAGCTGTATTCGGAGGTGATTCAGGGTAAATCGGGTTCGTCTGAACCTGCGGGGCTCTCTGGATCCAACATAACACAACGAGCCTCGAGCCTTCAGACCTGGAGAGCGATTGACTTCCACGGAACCATGCGTGGCGAATGAATCTTTGCAGTGTAGTTGCTGAGGACACGCCATTGTCATAATAATCATCTGTGATTGCACAAGGTTCTTGCGTAGTCTGAATTCCCCAAGTCCAAATTACCAGCTTCCTGGCGAGATCCACAGGTAAACGCAGGAAGTAAGGGTCGACCAGTCAGAATCTTAGGAGGGATGGAGGAGAACATGGGCTCACCATCACGTCGTCGTAGCTATTGTGTTTGTGAATCGGGGTCTTGCAATCTGGGAGAATAGCACTTGTGAATTCGGGAGTCTACACGCGGAAATGAATGAGATACATGTTTCGGTGGTACTTCCACCCTTGTTCCTTCATAACGTAGTCCAATTGAAACGATCCGTCCCATGAATGCTCCGGGTCGTCCGGAACGATGGTCTGCTGGCACGCCTTCCACCATACATGGTGAAGGTCCTGCTTAGGGCAGAGGACGATGGACGTTTCCTCGTTGCTCGATGGTTGACAAGGGCGGAGCCGTTGCATCTGGTAGAGTCAGTGCTATCGTTCACATCGGAATAAGGCCAGACGCTCACTTAGCGCGGTCTTCCTTCAAGCCAATTCAACCTCGATAGAGGTTGCACCCGTCAAAGGTTGCATGATCATTCCCCACGTAATGATTGCACTGATACCAAGTTCCATGAGAGCACCACGGTGGGAAGTAAGGATGACACACATTCAGTACGGAGCATCACCCGAGTCGGAGAAAATCTAAGGAGAGTGAGTGCGGTCCATGGCATCTTTCCGTTGAACAGCATCTGGAAAGGTGTCAGCTAAACAGCTCATACAGGCCATCATAAACCTTTCGGTCGGGGAGAGGGATGGAGCAGTCCAGAAATGGTGCAAAGATAAATGATCAGTGGGGCCATTCGTTTGAATGGTGGTTGAAGAGTGCGCGAAAGGAGCCGGCGAGGGGTGATTCCGCCTGAAGGCGGTGTTGAAGCATTACAACTGATGATTTACTGAAGAGACAGAATCGAATCAGCATCAGTCGATAATTTAATCAAGGAAATAAACAGACAGGCGTGTAACTCACAAAACGTTTCTTTCATTCGTTATCTTTCCCTTCTCGGCTCTTTCATATGTCCCCTACCCATTTCACACCCACGCCCCGTCCAATATCCTCCACAACGACCTTTAATTAATCCTAGTGTCTACCCCACGTCTTAGAGACGTACTCGACATGCTCAAAAAACTTCCCCGCTTGTCGACACATGTGAATAGCAGTATCGAGGTCAAACGGAGGTTGCCCGCTCTTTCCCTCCCCTGGTGCTCTTGCTCCTTCCACTCGCGTTACGATGACGCTGACGAATCTGCCCTCGCTCCGCATGAATGCGCCGTCACGGTGTATATAGTTCTCGCAGGCAAATCGTCAGGAGCGGACTGAGATTGGCTGTTGAGCAACTGTGAGTAGGTAGGTTGTCATAGGTTGACTATTGCATACTGGTGGTACGGGCACATACCTTCCGCACAACATAACTTCCCCTTACAGCGCATATTGTCCTCGTGTGCTCCTTCGTAGTCTCCCTGGTCGTGCGGATAATCTTCATGCTGTAGGCGTACGCCCATTGGCTGGATATATGCGAGGGAAGGTGCGAAAGTGTAGGGATGGATGTCTCTCGTACAGCAGGGCGAGTTGCGTGGATGTGGCTTTTCCGACACGCGAGTAAGCTGTTAGTGTCTGATAATCGATTTCGCTCAGATACAATCGGAATGAGCAAACGGAGAGAAACACCCACCCTTCTGTCAATCTCCAATAAATACCCCTACTCTGATACGATGCCCATAACCCCCCACTGAAACGCCCCCGTGGATACGACAGGATTGTTCTTGCGACATCTGGGTCGACAGTTTTGATTGTCGCATTCCTAGGGTTGTTAGAGGACGTTCCATGGCGGAGATCATCGGTTGTCAGTTGTCGGCAAGTTAACACAGGACCAGGACGGTGTAGATACGTTCAACGATGGTTTCAGCCCTGTACTATAGACGAGACATTGTCAGCGAATTCAACGTATGCACCTTGAAGAGAAACGCGTGCACTTCATAGCTAACCACCCCCCTCCGCTTCCAACCCCAGAAATAGCTTCATCTCTCCTTAGAGTCTTCATGGTCAACGAGTGATAGGATCGGGATTGGGATTGAGAACGACGTAGTAGTAGGGACGGCCAACCTCAGGGGTACCAAGTAGGGTAGAAGTCGTTTGAGTGGTGGGAGTCCGAGCGAAGACAGCATTGCGTGGGTGGGACACACGGACGTGCCGGCGGCTGTGTCACTGGTGTGGACATCGTGCCAGTGAGGGAAAGGCCGGACCTCGGGACACTCCGCTTCAGGAAAGGGGAACCCTAGGCGTGAGATCACTTCAACTTCCTCGATGACTCGCAAGGTCGAGATGACTCGGATGGTAGCTGACGTATGCAAAAGCTCGTTCACGCTCTTGTGTTCGATTAGATCCGACCCACCGACACGAAGCACCCTTGCGTGAGGGGACTGCGGGCGGCAATATTGGATGGTGAACCAAATTCAAGTGCGGTACCAGCGCCGACAAATGGAAGGGCACTGTGCTGCACGAGAAAGATCCAAGTCAGTGCCACGTATGTCACAGAAGGCCTCCAGAGGATAACTTGCCAAGCGGAGGGATTGGCATCAGATTGGCACTTGGGAGTCGAGATTTCTCCAGGGGGAGCAGATGTCGCAAATAGTGAGTCGACGTTGGTTGTGGGAACTACATCTCCTGCCTCGAGAGAGGTTGGTGATGATGATTTATTTGAGGGGCCAGGCAGCCAAGAAGTTTGTTCGACTTTGACGTGAATTACCTTTGCATGACCTGCCAAAGCGGGATCGCAAATCTGCCATGGATAACCAGTGAGCACTTGGACTTTGAAATTTTGCATGGCAATATTAGGCTCACCTTTAGTCCTAGGAACCAGCTCAAGCCGTAGCACGTTCAGTGATCGGTCGAAGGTGTGTGGCAAAAAGGCCACGCGACGTTCGACATCAACAAACTGCCTTACGTAAGTGACTTAGGACCACGGCTCCACGACAAGCACACGAAGGGATAAACATTCGAAGCAAATGGCCCCGAACACTTTGGCACCTTTGAGTTCTCCAACTATGGTGCACTCGGAGGTCTTGAGGCGGCAGGTTTGCAACCGCGCTCGAGATAACTCGATGAGCCACTATCCGAGCTGAAACGAAGTCCTTAGTACCAAGATATACCTGGCCCAGTCTACCTACAGGGCTCGGCTTCCAAAACACTGCTTTGGTGAGTGCTCCTTCAATGCACCTGACTTCGCTGACAAAAGGAAGATTCAAGTCGAGGAGATGGCCCCAACACGGCCTTGAAAAGTCTCGACGTGCTAAGCACCCGCTATGGACAAATTGCCCAGCCGCCACATCCGACAAACCTCGTTCTCAGTAAGTTATTGGAAGATCTCTCTATACGCTGTGTTGACACCCCCTTGCACCCGCGTCATCAGACTTGTCGTCTCGGAGCCAGTTGTCACCTCGACGCTGGCGACCTCTTATCTACGCGCAGTCTTCCGTGGAGTAATTATTTACAGTCTCATGCGCATACACTACTTACTTGGACGTTTGTATTTCGATGTCAAGGGTGATTCGAATGACGTCCTGATAGCTACTTACGATCGTTCGCCAGCACGGCGACACAAGTCGAAGCAACCACATCAATGTCATGGTGTGGAGGGCAAATTCAGGTTACTAACTTGCAAACCCGCTGTCTCAGTCGAAAAACCATCATATTCAACCGGCCCAGAATACTTGATGCATCTTCCATAGATTCGAACACGAAGCTTGTAGATGACAGATACACTGATATCATTTATGGGCTGCTTGTAACGAGAAAGTTGCTAGGTTATACACGGATGGCGAACCAAGTAAGAGTTTTGTTCCGTGTCTGGAGATCCTGCTGCTGGGTTGCTAGGGGGGTAAGGCTGTCGGTAGGTGGTGTCCGCCTGGTGAATATCGATCACGAGGCGTCCTTCGTTGTAGTCAAAAATGTATTACTGCAGCTCCTGATCTGCTCGAAGGCGATGTCGAATGCACTTATTGCGCCGTCGTCTTGGAAGTTGAGGATCCCCTTTCCCCTGTGTCCGGTCATATAAGAAGATGCCGTCAGTAAGCAGTCGCTTGGAACATGGCACCAAGGGGTCAACCTGACCTGTAAAAGTAGTCGACCCATAGCCAGAACAATCCCGCTTGGACGTGACATGCCAGTAAGAGAACGAATGAAACCATCAACTGTCACCTCGTATCTGCGATAACCAACCGTTCTCGCCACAGATGCCAAAGCGGCGCCCTGTTTTGACATAGAAACTTGCTGGAAACTTGTCGGGGGTGTTGCACGCGACGTCTCTGGCAAGTATTGGGACGATATTTTACGGTACGGTCCTTTGAAATAGGTCTTACGTCGCGTCATGACAAGACGGTCGAGTACCTTTAAACTCGTGCGGTGTTTCAAGTCACCATGCACTGCAAAACATTGAATTGAGATTAATGAATGTTGACTGCATATCGTGCCATGCCCTCACCCACCGAGAAAATCCCTGATCCAGAGACCCAGAGGCAGGAACCTTCGGGTCGCTCGGATGGAACTTGCTGCCTTCTGTCAGTGGTCTAGGCTTATCTTTGATGAGGAAGAGATAGACCTTGAACACGAAAAGATGGCAGACAGGGAGGTTGGGAGAATAATCCAGGCGCGTCCTTTCGAACTTGCAGGATGAAGAAGAGCACCAGCGACAAGGAGGCTTTGAATGTTGGCGAAGCAGTTGGGGGATCAAGTCCACGGCGCGGGAATGGAGATCCAGCAATGTCGTCGAGAACTCGGCGTCGGCGTCCGTAACAGCCAAAAACCTTGTGTGCCTGGGCTTCAGGCCCAGGAGCAACCAATAACATAAGAACGACATACATATAGGGAGGTAAGAACGACAAAGAGGAGAGAAAGAAACTATAAGTGAGGTACATAAAGTGTCCAAGACACCGTTTCGTGCGCACTAGGTGGGAGGTCTCGCAGACTGGCCAACATCAGTGCCAAAAGGACAAAGCGAGCGACAACACCGAGAAATAACGGCGCCAATACGACAATGACAGATCGTAGTATCTCGAACTTGCCAAGCCTATGTAGAGCCATGCCAAGCAGGTAGATGCAGGGAGCGCCGATCAAAGTAAGGGATGCGGCGCGCCACATGATCTTCTCCACTTGACTTGGGAATTGGAAGTCCCATGCAATCAGGTGCAGTCCTCCGAAGATAATCCAAACAATCAACAACAACGCTATTGAAGACTGCTCTCCCTTGATGTCAGGTGACCCAGGTCCCATCTCCTCGATCCATTCACTTAGATCACGATTGACGGAGAAAGCATGATCCTGAAAATGAACAACTTGAGTATTATTTCGGACGAGTCGTTGACAATCGAACCTGCGAAGTGCTACCGGAACT
>KN819346.1:217754-236430 GCA_000827475.1 Paxillus involutus ATCC 200175
GCTCCTCTTTGATAGCGGCTTGTTGGTCGTCGGCAATGCTCTGGAGGCGCAGGGCCTCAGCTTCTTCGGAAATGCGCTTTTCCTCTGCGGCTAAGAGGGCTAGCTCTGCTGCACGTGCTGTCCACCTCTCTTTGTCTTTGGCATTGTTTAATGTCCATACTTTGGAGAGGATGCGAGCTGCACGCTCATTGTCGATGCCGTGATCAGCGTCAATGAAATTGAGGCGATGGTCAGCATATTCTTCTGAGAGGAAATCGGGCTCAACTGCAAGGTTGGGGTCTTCCATTGAAGGAAAAAACGTGAAGCGGAACGAAGTTCTTTGACGCGGACGATGGGGAGCTCAGGACGAGCTCTTAGACTCAGTCTCGTGGTGGAAGAAAAGAAAAAGAGTGAGCGCCACCGCTTACTCAAAACGTAGACTAAATCCTATGTTCGCCTCGTGCCTCGGCAAACTTAGGAAGACATCATCTGACGTCAGAATTCAAGCTCCACGTGACACAACGCCCAAACGGGAGCCACGTCGCCACTGGCAACCAAACATCACGATCTCGTCGACCAACACGTTGCCTGACGCTGTCGAAGAACCACCCGCTTACATCACCCATGGATGAGTTCGATACCAACATACTGGATCGTTTGTAAGTGTTTTATCAATCAAGTGAGATGTTCTGACAATCATTCGTCGTAGCCTCTAGTACCCTGACATCATGCAGGCCAGGACTCGGACTCCTTAGTCAATCATCAGGTAAGTAAACCTTTCTTTTCTACTCATGTTTCCGAATTCATTCTCCAGCCCCTTCCGGCGCCATGCAACAACTCGCCAGGACATTCATTTTTTGACTGCAGACCTCCCGGTGACGCTGCAGCCGCGACGTCCCTCATCCATCTCCGACTCCCGCTATGCCTGACAATATACCCTAGTCACCCTTACCTCCCCAGAAGGAAAACCGCACCACGGCAGCAAAACAGCGCGAGAACCAGCTGCTCGACAGGAGTATCATCAACAAGTACTGTCTTCACTCGTGTACTGCACCGCTCTCCGCCGACCTCAAGCAATTTCAGATACAGCATATCCATCAGTCAGTGACTTCCCGCTTACGTGCTCGCTGGTGAATGGAAAACCGAGTCCCTTATTACTTCAAGGAAAGGCTAAGGTCCTGATGAGCTATCACCGTGTTGGTGTTCTCATACTTCTCGGACAAGATCAAGCTCCGCTCGCCGTTCATGTTCGCTGGACGGACGGTCGCTCTGCTGGGATATATCATCAATGTTTCAGATGCTCCATCTAGCGTTAAACCTTTCTGGACGTTGTTGTGCATCATCGGGAGCTTCGCCAGCGCTCCTGGAGGTGTCAGCTGATCAGTTGTGTTCCGTCCTTCAACTATAAGTTCATGCATCTGACCTCGAGCGAGAAACTCATTCAACGACGTCATGGATGCTGACAGGTTGGCCAATAACCTGCAAGGAAAGTACAAGCGCGTGATTGGCATGGCTCTACAACTTAGTGTTGCTACCTTGGGAGGAGTGGGGTGGAAGCTACACCTTCCGTACTCAGGATGCGCCATGATATCTACTCGGACGTAAGTTCCGCGTCTTATACTGAACCTTTTAGATGGCTTGGCGATCATGTTCATAAGCGCTGGACTCATAACGATCGTGAGCACAGTCCTCGCTTACAGACGCATGCTGAGCACCACCAGTCTAACGGCGGTCGAGCACCGCTGGCTATTTGACTCGTCAATCAACCTCGGCGATAGCTCGACAAGTTTCTTGAAACTCTCCCTTAAGGTAAAATACAAGTGACGTAGCCAACCCTCTTGACAACTACTAGTACTGGTAGGCCTACTACATCCCGAGGGAACATGAGTGCACGCCGACGCATGCGTCTGCGGCTTCAAGCGCAACTTTGAAGCATCTCAACAACACGCCTTTTTCCTCCACACCTGCGGAAATCCTCATGAGACTTTCATCCAAACCATACTCTTTAGCCCAATCAAGTTCGTCATGATGCCCAAGGATTGTGTACGGGATAGCCAGCGTGAATTCATATCCAAAACTGGGACCCTTTGCGCAGGACAACGCATCATAGAAGGCCTTGGCCGCTGCCACAGAGACGAACGACAGTGAGAATACTCCCCCGTACCCGCCGTTCGGGCGCTGAAAACGGGAGTAGCTGGTGGGAGAAGTGTATTTTGGGTATAATACTTGGTTGATCACGGCGAAGTCGGACGGCGCTCCTCCAGCGATGGTCCGAGGATGGAGGAAATCACAGATGGCTTCAGCGTTGTCGTTGATGATACTCATGCGCCGAAGGAAGTCCCGCGAGTTGCGCTCCATGACGATGGCGTCTCCATAGAAGTAGATGTCTTCGTACATATACGTCATGCGGTCTTTCAGAGTAGCATAATGACGACCGTTTGGGTTGAGGACAAGGCTGCAGGGAATTACATGAGTATCGACGACCGGCGGGAAATAAACTAGCTGACCTTCCTCCCCCCACGTTTGCGAGCCCACACATGAACTTTGATAGACTGGTGATGACAATGTCGGCAAAAGGGAGCACATTAACGTTAGCAAAACTTCCAACAGTCTCATCAATGACGAGCAGAAAGTTAAACTTGTTCGCTAGGGCGCGTAGACGGGGCAAGTTCACCACTCGCAAGAGAGGATTCGACGGAAATTCAGTGATCAGTGCAAATATCGGAGGACTCGATTCATTGGTCGTGGAGCCTTGCGCCAGCATTCTTTCGAGGTCGTCAATATCTGAGTCGAGCCCTTGACCGAAGAAATCAGCTCCAAGGCCTAATGTCTTGGCGATCTTCAACGTGTCCATGTAGGGAAAGCTACGAACCACAAATCAGCCAACGTGAACCTCGAGACATGCGGACATTTTAGCACACCCGAAGACAACACTTTTTGATGGTTGACCAGCCCTTACTTCGAGCAGCAGCTGATGCACATTGAAGATTGCCGCCATACCACACGGAAACAAGAATACCTCCTCCTCTGTGACTCTGTGAACTACTTCACCATTTATTCGCGACCCGGACTCGGATACTGAAGAGTAGGTTCCACTGCTCCCCTGACAGTTATCTGCGTCTGGATAGACAAGATAGCCGGCAATGCGCTTGCGAAGCTCTATCTTTGCTTGCGCGCCTTCTTTTGCGGTGAAACTACAGCAGTTTTGCTCCTCTGGAGAAGGGAGTTGGGGCTGTGCCGACTTCAGTAATCGAACTCGCAGTGGCGAAGACCGAGAGACTTTCACCTGGGTGGTTTCAATGAATGAGAGATAATGTTCTGCCCTTCGGGACGATATCCCCAGTCCATGGAGCTTCCAAAACCTCCTAGCTATCTCATAGACCTCGTTGGGAAAGAACGCCAAGTGGAACTCCGAAAGACATGAACACGTATCGGACATAGGGACGTTCGGATCCAGCGATGACGAATCTCCACAATGTATAGGATACTGGAGAGTCCGGACCTTGGCCGAAATATTCGCGAGCGCGGCTTGGCGGAGGATGAAGTCTCTGCAGAGCTCCACGCTCCTCCTGGATGGAAAAATCAGGCATGTCTCCCCAACGTGGCCGAACTTTTGCTCGCAGATATCAATGAGCTAGGATACCAGATTCCCAATTAGTCAGGGAGAAGGGGTATCTGAAAAAGAGAGGGCCTTATTACCTTCTGGAGGCTGTGATGGATAAAAGTTCGCGGATACCCTGTTACGATGGCGTCCATAATGGTCTTCTCCTCTTCCGCGAGCCCAACAACTTGGTTCCAGTTCGGAAGTGACATACAAAGCGCATGTGGAGTCGGCGGAAGAGGTTGTCCCAACGGGATGTCTCCCAGAGCGATAGTGGTTGTCATTACGGGTGGCCTCTTGACCAGCCTTGCGGAGTAAATGACCAGCAATGCAACAAACCGAGGTGATTCGATATATAACACACCATGTACTGCGGTCTTGAGAGAGCATGTAGCGGAGTTACTACCTGTAGCCAAGAATCCAGGGAGTGTTGCATGATGGGTGACCTGTCCACATCAAGCACCATTCCGACATTATTCTGTTCACCATCATGATTTTGAAAAGTTCGACTTGGTTACGTTGGTGCCGGTGAGCGCTGCCCCCAATCACTCCTTCCTACAGGTTTTGACAACCGGCAATACCCGATGATATTGTCGGAAATTCCGCAACCTGCCAGCTCTTCGTCACGATGACCGCAGTACTGCCTGTCAAGAAGTCATGAGGACTCGGAGATGATGTTTTTCTCTTCTCCCTCTTATTACTAACTTGTGACAGGTGGTACGTAGGTGCGGTCAGGGTTCGCAAGAGCCTCTGACTATGTCTGGCAGCACGAGGCATCGTATCTCAGGCTGCATTTGGAGGTGATCCAGGGTAAATCGTCACCTACGGGGTTCTCTGGATCCAACACAACATAACGAAGCTCGGGCGGAGAGCGATTGGTTTCCACGAATTCACGCGCCACGAATAATCTTTTGGGAAAGAAGGAAGATACTTACCGGCAGGGTTGGGATTCTTATCGACGGCCGTGCAATTGGACACAAGATTGGGAATTGATGCTCTTGAATCTTCGAGCACACGAAATCCCTCAAGCAACTCCGACACATCGTATGGGAGCAGTCGTCCACCGTCGCAGCGTCATCCTCAGGCTGTTCGTCGAAACAGATGCCGCAGTGAAACGTGTTTTGCGTGCAGCTAGTGAGTTCTGTTGTTTGCCGATGAAGCTATCGATCTTCCGGATCGTATTGGTTTTGGAGCTGACTGGCGATGGTCAGCGCTCAGGTCGTAATTTCGAGCTCCTCGATTTGCAATCTCTCAGCTAGATTGCGATCTAGGTCGTAGGTGGATTTCTTTGCGGTAGGAACTGGAGGTGAATTAGTAGTCGTGAAGATGGAGTGTGCTTCAGGCGTGAAGGTGATGATGGGAGATGGAAATGGACGTGACAGAACTTGTCACGCCCAGAAAGGTCCCGACACTCGGAGTTTCGGCTTTGCTTGCACCCGTTCCTCAAGTTGCACACCAGAGTCACATACTTTTTCGGCTCGTGCGGCGAGCTGACCCCTTGAGCACCGTCGTCGACGTCGATGCGTGGCACTCGGAGCGGCGGTAGCTACTGTCCACGCAAGCTTCAAGGAGCTTTCTGCAGCTGTCGCGTCGTTAAACTCCAAGCAAGCCCTTCAAATCTTCTTCAGTATACTGCCGTGGTTATATTTCCCGACCCCGTCGGCATCGAAGGGGTCCCAACAAATTGGCGGTGAGGTAGACTCCCGACATCTCGCCGGAGGAGTGCCAGAGGTACCGGGAAGGCTTCCTCCAAGTCCGCCGGTCGCGTCCACCGATATTCATGATCTACTTAACTATGAAAATCCCCCTAGTTATACCAAAATACTGGGGCGACAAAGCACAGGGATATCTCAAAGGTGCATGCCGTTGTATATTGGACATGTTATCAGGAATCACCTGGTAAGTACTTCGATATCTGTGCCATCAGAGTTCATCACGGGCTATAACCGTGGGTTACATTTGAGCAAGAAGTTCTGAATGATAATAATATATGCCTTCTTGACTCGAAGTCCATGGCACTTGTCTGAATCTTACTGGTTGATGGCGATGCGACCATCGAATTCGTTATTTTGCGTAGATTCCGACCCTTCACGCCCTGCCGTGAAGGTTTGTCCTTATCGAACAGCCACTGGCAGGCCAGCTATGTACTGAAGCATTTGCGGTAAGTGTGATCATTAAGGGTTCCAAAAAATCCGGGCTCAAAAGGCCAGCACTGGTCTTAGTACTTCAGACCTCCCCGTTTCTGTGATCCTCTGAAGATCGTCATGTCACCAACACGGAAGAGATCGTCAGATACCCGTCAAGGCGCGCCTGATTCCCCAGCCCTTCCGCAAAGGAAAGAGCTGGGAAGCGGCGAAGACAGTGTCGCACCCGCCCTTACAACAGCACAAGAGACCAAGCTATGGCGCAAAATAGACCTGCGACTCATACCGATCATAGCCTTGATGGCCTTGCTTTCAACCATGGACAGAGGTGTGCCCTTCCCTGCCCATCTGTCCACACTCTTCATTTCATATTTGACGTGCAGGCAGTATGGGTGCGAATAGACCTGGATCTATCCCAAATGTTCACCTAACGTCCTGACAGGTAACGCAAAACTCGACGGATTAATAACGCAGCTGAATCTTACCGGAGACAAGTTTAACGTTGCCTTGGTCAGTCATATATCTGTCGTTGTCATGGTGGATCGCTGACGGACATGCTTACAGATGATGTACTTCATAGTAAGCCACGTCATTCACGCCTTTCGGTTGATTTACGAGCGCGTCGTTCAGCCATATAGTCTTCTCGACTTCCCATCAAAGTGAGCCTGCGCAGAGTCTTCCTTTTTATTCGTCTGATACGGACGTGTACCATCAAGCCTCGTAATCTCAATCATTCCACCGTCCAAGCAAGTGCATATCGTACCTCGATTCTTCAGTGTCTAATCCAGATACCAGATCGTTGTCAGGAATCATGGTGAGTGCATGTTGGACCTAAGTCGAGTGCAGAGCTCAGTCCAGTCTCAGTTCCTATGGGGCCTCGTGATGTAAGACTCGTCCATGATCTCGAAGCACGGACTCACCACTATGTTTGAAGGATGCTGATGGGTTTCGTGAAGACGCAAGTGCAACGTCTTCGCATTGATATCGCGCTGATCGCCTCACAGCTACCCGCAACTAGTAGCTGTGCGTGTATGTCTTGGTGCTACAGAGGCTGGTTTCTATCCCGGCGTTGCGTACTGGTAGGAATATTTCTGTTCCATGTTCCACGATGTTAACATTATATCACAGTCTCACGATATGGTACCCCAAGTACAAGTACCAGTACCGCATGGCTCTGTTGACAGCTGCAGCGGCTTTGGCTGGTAACGTCGACACCCCATTCCTTGTTGCTAGGTTTCTTACGTGTATACTCAGGGGCATGCTCGGGACTTCTAGCATATGCCATTGGTTTTATGAATGGTGACGGTGGTCTCGAAGGATGGTCCTGGATCTTCGTAGGTTCCCCAGCTTCACCATGCTGATGATGAGTCATCCCGTATAGATTTTGCAAGGGGCTGCAACGATGCTCGTTGGGTTAATCTCGGCTTTCGGTGAGTGCGAATTTACTGTTGTATTTTATCTGTAACGAACTCCCGTACACTGAAGTCCTCGTGGATTATCCGTCCACTGCAAAGTTCCTCACAGCTGAAGAGCGATCATTTATAATCGAAAAACAGGGTAAGCCCTAGATATCACATCATCGTTGCCTTCGCCAAGGACAGTCTATGTCTACAGGCCGTGATGACGCACAAGATGAGGAACATGATATGTCCCAACAGGTCTGGGCCGCCTTCACTGACTGGCAGGTATGGCGTGGTTCTTTCGGTAGAGAGGATGGGCAAACTCAGCACTTCTACCAAGGTATGGGCATTGTCCCTCGTCCAACTTTCCATTGCAATACCTGGTAAGTAAGTACCTTGGAAGCACAGCAAGGCCGGCGCTGATTATGCCGTAGAATATGGAATCACGTACTTTTTACCGTACGTGCTGTTAACACAATGCTCAGCACCGTCTAACCTGCTGCTTGACAGGACCATCATCAACCAGTACCATCTCCACTCATGTACCGCACCGCTCTCCACTGACCTCAAACAGTTTCGGATACAGCATACCCGTCAGTCAGCTCCTGACTATTCCCCCTTACGTGCTTGGCGGTGAGCCGACAACACAGTTCTGTTTCACTTGAAGAAAATCATCTAACGTCCTGGTAAGCTGCCGCCGTGTTGGTGTTCGCCCACTTCTCGGACAATATCAAGCTACGCTCGCCGTTCATATTCGCTGCGCAGTCGGTTGCTCTGCTGGGATATATCATCAATATCTCAGATGCTCCTGCTGGCGTCAAATTTTTCGGGACGTACTTGTGCATCATCAGCAGCTATGCAGGTGGTCCTGGACCTGTCAGCTGGTCAGTCATATTTCGTCTTTCAACGCATAGATAAATGCACCTCCCCTAGAGCGAGAGGCTAATTGAACGTCGTCGTGGATGCTGACAGGTTGGCCAATAACCTGCAAGGAAAGTACAAGCGCGCTGTCGGCTTGGCGCTACAAATCGGTGTGGGTTGCATGGGGGGATTGGTTGGAAGCAACATCTTCCGTGATCAGGATGAACCACGGTATCTGCTCGGACGTAAGTCCCAAAAAACGGCCCCCCTTTTCCGCGTCTCATGCGTGTAAACCTTTTAGATGGCTTGGCGATCATGTTTATAACCATGGGACTGATAGCGATCCCGATCATAGTCCTCACTTACAAACGTCTCAACGCCCGGTTAGATCGCGAGGAGAGACAACAGGGACAGAATGCTGAGCACCAGGAGTCTAACGGTGATCGAGCACCAGGTTTCAGGTACACCCTTTGAGTGTTGTCCGTTGTACTGCTGAAGAAAAGTAATATGTACACCTTGACTCGATCAGCGAAAACACGCGGAAAATGCCGTCAAACTGATATCTCACAAGCATAGAATGTGCTGTGCATGGGTGGGTCAGTCCCAGGGAAGTTCGGACATTGTCCAGCATGCTCCCATATCATGTGCTGTGAGATTTTAGTGTGATGATAAAAATTTATATCTCGCCACATTTACCCTATTAGAGTGGGCGATTCACGAGATTTCCCATCTCGCGGGGCATCATCGTGTGTTATCAAATGTTACAAGATGTTGTTGGGTATTAAAAAATGATATCTGCTCATATTGTACTACGCCTGTGCGTTCTGCCCCCTTGTATTACCCTATATCGCCGTATATGCGTAGATATGACCTGTTCTCATGTTAGCCCATATCACCGGGTATGTGCAGATATTAGCTCGTTCTCATATTAGCCTGTATCATGCTATATGCGCAGCAATAACAATGGTATCAGTGGGCTCCACATTGCACCGAAATAGTATACAGGAGAGCAATAGCACAGAAAACGGAAGCAAGGGAAGCGAGTCCAGAAAAAAAAACTGTTGCGGTCGGGAAAGAGTCGTCGTGAAGGTGCAGCGAAATCTTGAAGTGATCAGTGTACGGGTCCATCGCAGACATCGGTGTCGGAAATGGTGCTATCGAAACGAGGCGACGCCAATGCGAGTCGTCGTGAAGGTGCAGCAAAATCTTGAAGTGATCAGTGTACGGGTCCATCGCAGACATCCGTGTCGCCGTTCCATTTGCTGGCAGATATGAGCGTCTGTGCCTCATCATGGTATTCCTGCCGATGATAGATGTCCAAGTCATTCTGTGAGTACAGGAAGGATAAAAAAAGGACAACTTACCTTGCGCTGCTTCAGGTTCAGAACCTTGTCGTAGTAGTTCTTGAACTCTGTCCCACTCCCGCCCGCATGAGTTTGTTTCAGCCACCGTAATGCACACAGAGTTCTATGAGCAGGCCCATGAAAATTTGAAGTGAGCTGGCCCTACGAATGTTTGAAACACTCACCTTCCGTCTTTTTTTGTCCCTGGGCGCCAAACGTACTTTCGTGTCTTTTTCTTTGTTGCTGTGGTACCTTCGCTGTCGTCTTCTCCAGCCCAAGTGGTCGTCTTGCTTGTTCTGTTGCTTTCCGTCAACATGCCTTCATTGACTCGTTCGCAGTCTTCAATAATGTCCTTGGGATCATCCGTGGCCTTGCTAGTGGTCGCAGGGTTGGTTGGCGGTACAACATGGTCAACTGGCAGCACCGTGACGCGAGGAAGGGAGGTGGTGGGGGAGGTGGTGGGGATTGTCAAGTTGGCGGCTTTGAGGGCTTCTGTAGAGCTGTAGAAGTAACCATCAGTAGATAGCATTCATTGATATATTTGATGGTCCGGGTCCAAGCCCTCGAACTTACAGAGGACTGATAAACTTTTTTTTCTTCGGTGCCTCGTCTTCAAGTTCCCTGCTTTTGCATCCCTTAGGTGAGTTGGTGCGGGGCCATTCGCCTTTGGAATCTGATTCCGACGCAGGCGAGTGATCCGTTGATAAATCGTCAGCATCAACTTGTATGCAAGGGAGGGGAGTGGCAGGGATCGTTACGTTCACAGCCTTGAGAGCCTCGGCGAAACTGTAGTAATAGTAGTCGCCTATCTAGAAATCCAAGTCCAAGTACTTACAGAGGGTTGAAAAATGTTCTTTTCTTGGCTGCCCCATCCTCCCTGGTTGCGGATCCCTCAGGCGAGTCAGTGCGGGGCCGTTCACCTTTTGAAGGAGATGTTGACGAGACTATGTGGCCCGCTAAAGCGTTGTCAGGGTGAGGCGTATCCAGTGGAGACTTGAAAGGTGTGGGGCAAGGAGATTGCGCCGGTCGTGCTTGGTCTGGCAGTGACGGTAGGTGTATGTTCTCACGAGGCTGTGGGGTATTTGCGGTTGGTGCTGACTCTACGTGATGACCCTCCGGCTCGCCTAACAGAGAATATTAGAATAAAGAACATAGATAACAAAACTTACTGTTTGGCACGATTGGAGGGGGTGGTGCGGAAAGAGCAGCAGAGTGCTGTTTCTCTCCTAATCAAACATTAGAATGAACCGTTGAGACGAGTAAAATAATTACGCACCTTCGAAACGCTTCCCCAATGCCTTAGGACGTGAGTTGCTGCCTTTGCGCTTCAAGTTCTCCCCAGCGGGAACAGTGTTCTCATCATCTTCCTCCTTGACGGCCTTTTTACCTTTTGGGAGCAGCCGACAGTTGTCATCGAGGTGGGTCGCACGCCAGGAAGGGTATGAGTATGTTGCTAATGTCTTCAATTTCCAGCTATCCTCCGCAAGTTTGAAGAGTGGATGTGCCGCTTCCATCAACAAGGTGAAAAGTTCCGATCCAGAGGCGCTAAGTGTCCCCCACGTTTGGGGTGCCTTACCCTGATTGGCAAGCTCGGTCCACACGCCACGGAGGGTCTGACGAATCACTTTCAAGCTTTCGTTACTGACTGGTTCTCCATCTTCCGTCTCAAGGTAAGGTACTGAGCCCAATTTAGCCACTGCGCCTTCAGGTGAGAGCACAAATTCGTCAAATTGTGACCGCTTCCACCAGCGAACTTTCGGATGAGTCGAGGGAGTGGGCCGTGTTGCTGTTTTGTTCGATACTGACTGCATCTCCACAAGAAGGTCTTGATACATCGACCTACTCCACATTAGCATTAAACCACTTACACAGAATACTACTTACTGGATCATGTTGCGCTCTGCCTGTAATTTGGAAACCTGGGCTTCAAGTATCTGGCAACTCTGGCAACGTTGTACCTGTTGCAGGTTCATTGATCCATGGGTACCCGAACCATGCATATATGCGCCCTGAAAATGGTGTGAAAGTCAAAGAGGTCATACAAAGAGGTCCTATACCAGTTGAAGTACAGGCTGTTGAAGCCCATGTTTTGATAACGGCTCAAGCAAAGGATTGATGTTGGGAGACGAGGACCCTCCAGAAGTTGGAAAATGGGTATTTGGTGCTGTGAAGTTGTGAGAGAAAGGAAAACAAGGGCTATTGTCATTTAGAAGTCCAGTCATGGAAGTGGTGCAAGTGTTCATATTGTCGCTATTGTTGAGAACACTGAGGAGAATGACAAGTTCATAAGATGACTTAGGACGATGTAGCAATGCAATTTTGAACTCCGCTTAACTTCACTGCCGCCCACCAAGTTTCTATGATGTGTACGGTGAATTTAACTTGAAAAATTGCAAGTCTACTACTACTACTCTAAGTCTGCATCATTGCCATCCACATCATAGTCCTCGTAACCAGGGTAAGGGACTCCTAAGTCTGAGACGTCTAAACTTGGCCTCTCAACCAGGAAAAAACGACCCTCTGATATTCCAGAAGGGAGAGTGGGAGTATGGGGTACCATCCCAACGACGCTGCGAATTTTTTTGATGTTCACGACCACGAGTTCATCCAACAGCTTGCACGAAGCGACAACTTGAGACGACAGTGTGAGAAGGTCGTGGTCCGGTGCAGAGTACAGTCGGATTATGGCTACGCCAATCCATTCCCGACGGTGTGGGCCAAGTTGCAGTGCGGGAACTGACAGTCGCGTGAAGTACTGGACTTCGCCAAAAGTGATTGCGTCACCGAGAAGGAACTTGAGAAGTATCAGCTAAATGGGTTTCGGAGGATTGAATCAACAACATACCTTGACATTGCGTGAAACCCGCAGCTTGTCTGGGGGTATCAGCGTCTCTCTCCATACACACCGGGCTATTTGGCCGTTGGGCAGTTGAACTCGTGCCCATTTTTGAATGGGGTGCTCAAGATTTCATGCTGGCCCAAGAAATGTGCTGATTGCCACTGCATCTGGACCAACAGGATTAGATGGGCGCTTTTGTCGCATGCGAAGCAATGCGTAGCCATCACCGAGATTCTCTGCCAGTGGTGAGTCAGCAGGGAGTTTGGGTGGCCCAGCGAGTTCCGGCATTGAAGCGAGCAATGAATTGATTTGACATCGGCGCACTCCTTCTTGCGAGAGGTTTTCGTAGGGATTGGAGGGTTGTCGAATCTCTTGTCCAAGGTTTCCTATAGTTCTCTCCATTGTCCACTGGGCATAACAGATGGGTGGTCCTTTACGAAGAGTCTCGTCAGGGAGGTGGGGGACTTGGTGTGCACATGGTCTAACAAAGTGGAGGCGGTCTTCCCTTTGTTGGTAGTAGAGCTTCTCGAACTCCCGCTCCCAGCTGCAGAGGAGCATGTGCGCTTCTTGGACTTGCTGAGAAGTTATGGAGTGCTGGCACATGAGCTGCATGCCTCTGACGAGCTTGCACAGGTTTTGCCAGTATTTGCGTGGAAGAATGTTATAGAGGAGTGCGGGAGCGATGCCGTACATGTACAGTTGGTATTCCCAGGTCTTGTACTGCGTGTTGATCTTCTCGGCAATGTTGCGTGGCTTACGGTCAAAAGAGCCTGGAAGGTGGTGTCCCGCAGATGCAACAAGCTCGCCATGTTCATCCCATAAGTCGCCATTACGAAAAACAGCCCAATCCCATGTATTCTTGTCATCCGTGCGATCACATTTGATGGTACCCCTCCAGAGCGAAAGCATGAGGTCAGCGAGGTTAGCGACGAGATGCATGATGTCGGGAGTAACAGAAAAGGGAATGCCAAGGGAACGCGATGGCGAGAGACCCAGAATAAGTGGGGGCTTTGTTAGACCGGTAGCCGTTTTGTTGATGTTGTATTGTTGAACGCTCGGGGAAGATATTAGGCGACATAGATTGTCTGTGTACTCGTCAGCACCACCAGGTGGGAGCCTAAAGACGTTAACATCATCATGGTCACTCCCAATACATGCACGATCCTTCGGTTTGAGAAGTGCTGCCGAGTAATGATTCTGGTCGGTTTTTCTTCTACCTCTGACTCCACAGTACATGCGGCAGCCATTCTTACCACAGTGGCCAACCATTCCATCCCAGTAGACAAGTCCAGGACCGTCAGCGGTCTCGTAGAGTAGGTAGATATCTGAGCTGAATGGAGTAATTAGTACTAGTACTAGCAAGTAGTAGGACTCACCGGAAGACAGTCTCATGGGCCAGGTCATCACGACGGCTGGCATCCCATATCGTAAGTCCCTCTTTTTGAAGTGCGGAGACATGGTGTAGACCGGGAAAGAGGAATGAGTCAACATTTTTGGGTTTGTTGGGCCCTGGAATGAATCCCCCAGGTATGACATTGATTTTCTTGTAGCGCTTGTCGGGGGACATGTTGAGAAGGACCCAAACGTAGATCCAGCAATCTGATTCCTTGCTCTGATACAGCTGGGCGCCATCGAGGGAAACCATGACAACGATATCGTCTGGTTTAATATCACCATCAAGGACGGCACCGAGAAAATCCCAACCCATTACGACATCGTCAATAACAGGGATCTCACCAGTTTCTCTGAGGTGCTCGAGAACTTGCTGTGTACGCTCATGAAGGTATTGCATTTCTCTCGCAGTCTGGGGATGACGGAACCGTGCCTGGAGTTGTGAGGCTAATGTGATGGTCGTAAATTTGCGTGCAGCAACCTTGTTGCGTCCATTCGAAGCTCGGAGCTTCTCCTGGTTCCAGCGGGACATGGCACATGTTGGACACAATTCGAGGGGTTCATAGGGACCTGTGTATGCAAGGCAAGTCTTCGGGCACATGTCATTCTGTATTTTCTCAACTCCAGTGTACTGAGCAATGATTCTTTCGACTTCAGAGAAGCTAAGCATGCCGAGATGATCAGGGTAGTTGACAGTGTGGGAGTGGCGGACACGCTCGTATGCGTCCTGAGACGAGTGCTCGAGTGCCAAGTAAGTACCAATGCTGTGTCGAATATCCAGATCGTCAATCTGAAGAGTCGCTTGAGGAGGGTGGCGGATTCGTTGCAAGGCTGCATCATCTAGCTTTGAGACAGCATCCTCCAATGATGCATTCCTTAAGGAAACAATATACTCCATTGTTTCCCTGAGTTTCGGTAGGACGGCAGTCTGTGCAAGTCGATCAATGTCAAAGTTTGGACGTATCCTGCGTGGAATCTGCACTTCATCACGGTCGGGAGGGTTTGGTGGGTCTGGAGGGGGGGAAGGTGGTCGTCGACCTGGAGGAGGTTCGTTAGGTGGAGATGGAGGTCTTCCTGGTGGTGGAGAGCTCGGGGGACGTTCTGGAGGCGGGCTCATGCGTTCTGGAGGCGGGCTCATACGTTCTGGAGGCGGACTCATATGTTCCGGAGGCGGACTCATACGTTCTGGAGGTGGGCTCATGCGTTCTGGAGGTGGGGGACTTGGTGGAGGGGGGGGTGGAAAGCTCGGGGTGTGTACCGTAGGTGGGCTCGGGGATGGAAACTGGTCGGGTTGTTCACTCACACTGGAGTCCCTGGTTTTAGCTTTTTTGCGTCGGCCAACAGATAGAAGAGACTCTGTAGTCTCCCTTCCACGCTTTGCAAGTGCAATAAGTGCTTCTTTGCGACGGGTCCAGGTGGGCTGGTTGGACTGTGAAGGCATGGGGTTATTGGATGGCCCAGCCTCGGGATCGTCACCAGTTGTGTTAGGAAGGAGGCGGGCATTCTTTCCAAGTAGCCGAGCCGCACGAATGTGATTCTTCTCATCGTCTGTCGCTGCCTGCTCGAAATGCCGGTTCCAAGTTGAGCTGGAGACTTCATGTGGCTCACCAGAGCCATATTTCAGGCAAACACAGGTCCACTGTGGCCGTTGGTTTTCCGTGGGGCCAGGAAACATTCTGTACGCAGTGTGCACATGTATTATCTTAGTGTAAGTGTCAGGATATGTACAAATACACTGGTAGTACAAGCACTGGGAAAAGTTTCAAATACTACTCACTAGTACCGTGACTCGTACACTAGTGCACTTGGATGTCGAGGGAGACACGTTTGTTTGGCGTTGAGATCGTACTTGTCAAGCTCGTCGGGGGATTGTTACATTTGCATGGTTCTGATCATATCTTATCACACAACCAAAAAGGAAATTCATATTTGGTTATACCTAGTCACACGGGGCGATGTCCGAAGTTCACTGGGGGTCAGTCATGGTGATGTGGTGAGACGATGTTGGCGCTGAGCGCTGAGCATTCAACAATACATCACGTGACTGCAAAGCGCAAAATTTCGACTTTCGCTTAGTCAGTGACCGGGTGACCAGTGACCACCGTCGTCATCGTCGACTTGAAACGGCGACAGTCATTGTCAACACGAGCTTCAAGTGATTCGGCTGCATCCAAGGATTTGAAACTGGGGCTTTCTCAGGGATCTGTGGTATCGTTCATTGGACTCAAAGCAAGCA
This sequence comes from Paxillus involutus ATCC 200175, assembly GCA_000827475.1. Taxonomy (NCBI): domain Eukaryota; kingdom Fungi; phylum Basidiomycota; class Agaricomycetes; order Boletales; family Paxillaceae; genus Paxillus; species Paxillus involutus. The sequence goes on from KN819346.1 coordinate 233,550, forward strand.
CTTCAAAACTGACTGTCGTGGTTGAATTCCCTGACACACTCGACTGAGAAGTTGGCGATGTGCTGGACTCCTGACATTGATCAGCTTGCCCGCTGGTAATTGGACCCCCCCTTCCCAAATCCGCGGGCCACAGACCAATGTTCCGGACCTCCTGTCCTGCCAGCGTGTATTATACCACCTTGACGATACAAGAGAAATACTTAGCTGACACCTTTGATTCCTCAAGGCCATCACTCCCAGCCACGTTTCCAAATCCGTGCCCAAAAAGAAGCCTAAACATGGTACTGATTCATTGATGCGCCCGAGTTACACCAAACGCCGAGGCGATAAAAGCACATTTAACGTGATAGGTCATTTGATGGGTGCGCGCCGTGGTATACCGAATTGCGATGAGGTGGTAAGTGCTTCGACAGGCTCGAAATATCTATCGCATACGATTTGACCACTAATTATAGCCGTGAGTTTACTAGGCCATACTATAGCGGAGCAACAAGTTCTTCCGTAGCTTTCCCGCAACGTCGGCCCTCGTCAATTGAATAGCTAGGTCTTGGGCCAGCGATGTACCAAAACATTTGTGGCAATCTGATTATAATGGGTTCCAAAGAACCATGCCTCAAAAGGCCCGCCCTAGGGTCTTAGTACTTAAGACCTCCCCGTTTCTGTGATCCTCTGAAGGTCGTCATGTCACCAATATCGAAGACCTCGTCAGATGCCCATCAGCACCAAACTTGTTCCGGAGCCCCTGCGCAAAAGAAGGAACTGCACGGCAGTGGAGAGGGGATGGAACATAGTGGTGCGCCCGCCCTCACAGAAGCACAAGAAACCAAGCTCTGGCGCAGAATCGACTTGCGACTCATACCGATCATATCTTTGATGTCCTTGCTTTGTTCCATGGACAGTGGTGTGTGCTGTACTGCCCAATTTTTCATGCTCCTCATTTCATATTTGACACGCAGCCAATATTGGTGCGAGCGGACCCGGATCTATCCCGAATATCCTCTTAACGTCCTGCTAGGTAACGCAAAACTTGACGGGTTAATCACGCAGTTGAATCTCACCGGGAATAAGTTTAACATTGCCTTGGTCAGTTCAGAGATCTGTCGTTATCATGTAGGCCGCTGACGGATATGCTTACAGATGATGTACTTCATAGTAAGTCATGCCATTCATGCCTTTCAGTGGATTCACGAGCGCGTCGTTCAGCCATATAGTCTTCTCGAGTTCCCGCCAAAGTGAGCTTTCACCCTTCATTTTCTTCGTCTCATATGGACATGTACTATCAAGTCTCGCAATCCAAGTCATACGACCGTCCAGGTAAGTGTACATTGTACTTCAAATATTCATCGTCTAATCCAAATACTAGATGGTTGCCAGGGATCGTGGTGAGTGCGTGTTTGATCCGAGTCGAGTGCAGAGCTCAGTCCAATGTCAGATCACATGGGGCCTCGTCATGTAAGATTCGTTCATCCATGGTAATACCGAAGTACGCACTCACCACTCTGTTTGAAGGATGCTCATGGGTTTCGTGAGGACGTGCGTACAATGTTTTCAGATTGAACTCGGGCTAATCGCCTTACAGCTACACCCAACTAGTAGGTGTGCGTGTATGCCTTGGTGCTGCAGAGGCTGGTTTCTATCCCGGCGTCGCGTACTAGCAAGTCTATTTCCGATCCATGTTTCACAGCGTTAACACTATCACAGCCTCACGATGTGGTACCCCAAGTACATGTACCAGTACCGCGTTGGTCTGTTTACGGCCGGAGCGGGTTTGGCTGGTAACGCCGAGAAATCATTTAATGAAAGGGACTTAGTAAGTCCTCCAGTCGACGAGTAAGAGACTGGAATTGCTACCTAATGAAAGGGACTTAGTAAGTCCTAATATACATCAGTAATGAGTGTATGTGAGTTACGGGAATAGCTTACCTCCAGTCGACGAGTAAGAGACTGGAGGGAAAGTATTGATACTACGAAGTACTATCTACGGTATGAATTCCAACATCATTCTCTGTTACTAGTATTCTTACCTGTATACTCAGGGGCGTTCTCGGGATTTCTAGCATCTGCTGTTGGATTTATGAATGGTGATCGTGGTCTCGAAGGATGGTCCTGGATCTTCGTATGTTCACGCAGTGATCTAGCTTCTCAGCGTTGACAGTCCTTCTGTTTAGATTTTGGAAGGGGTTGCAACGATACTAATTGGGTCAATCGCAGCTTTCGGTGAGTGCGAAATCTATTTTTTACTTCATAGTATATGTGATCAACTCTCATGCACTGAAGTCATGGTCGATTATCCATCCACTGCAAAGTTCCTGACGGCTGAAGAACGATCATTCATCATGGAAAAACGAGGTAGGACCTCGACATCACATCATCGTTGCCTTCTGTTGAGTCTAGACGGAACGAGCTCAGCGGGTCTGAGATGAAGACAAACGCTATGATTATATACCTAGACGGAACGAGCTAGGTGGGATTTAGTCTCTATGCTAATCGTGAAGTCGTACTGTAATACATACCTCAGCGGGTCTGAGATGAAGACAAACGCTGAGGGAAAAGGAAAGAGAGACGCGCGTCCGTGGTCCGTGTATCTAATGGTGGCGATGCTATACTGAATATGGAATAAGGTTACGTCCAACACACCCCCTTAGCGAGACACCAGTCGTAGTCCGTGTAAGTGCTTTAAGAATACATGCCGTGGCAGCGGCTTCGTGAGGATGTCTGCGATGTTCTGATGCGTGGAGAGCCAGACCGGGAGAAAGGTTCCGTTTTCTATGTGCGTGCGAATGAAATGATAATGTATGTCGATGTGTTTAGAACGAGAATGAAACTTGGACTCTTTGGAGAGGGCGATCGCGCCGGTGTTGTCGACGGAGATGGTGATGGG
>KN819346.1:246029-279843 GCA_000827475.1 Paxillus involutus ATCC 200175
AAAGAAGAAGAACTCCGTCGCTCTGAAAGTGGGAAGGTGTTGCTTATGCATCTCGACTTGGATGCTATGGAAGAAGATTAGCTCGTCGCTCGTGCACTCTGCTCTTTCGACTGATCCATCAACTCGTCTCCGTCCGATACCCACTTGCTACCCACACATTCATGCCACTCGTTTCGAATCCTCCATCATTCTTTCATTTCTCTTCTTTTCATTTTATCATCCTAGCCTATGATACCCCTTTGCTAATTGCAATATAATTTTGTTTCGTGTACAAACAGACTGAAAAATGACTGAAATATTCTGCGGAAAGTGGCAGGATTCTGTTGAGTTCTCTAAGTACTTAAAAACTTCGCCGCATTTGCATGACGAGGTGTATTCTGCAGAATTCTGCATCCTTTGCGAGAATCCTGTGCGCGGGATTTTCCTGATGGTCATGAATGCTGACAGGTTGGCCAATAATCTCCGAGGAAGGTACAAGCGCGCTGTCGGCATAGCGCTACAAATAAGCACGAGTACTTTGGGAGGAGTAATTGGAAGCTATATCTTCCGTACTCAGGACGCACCACGGTATCTACTCGGACGTAAGTCTCGAAGAAGACACTCTTTCTCTTCCCCGTCTTACACTCGTGAAACTTTTAGATGGGCTGGCGATCATGTTTATAAGCATTGGTCTCGTAACGATCGTGATCACGGTCCTTGCTTACAGACGTCTCAACGCCCAGATAGATCGCGAGGAACTTGTCGAGAAACAGCAGGGACAGAAGGGTGATCGAGCACCGGGTTTCAGGTACACCCTTTGAGTATTGCACGTTGTCCTGCTTGACAGAAATAGTGTTGATGTACGATATGACTTGACCAACAAAAGCCCTGTTCGATGATCCAGATTCTGACCCTGTCGGCCGGTTAGACCCCTCTGCTGAGCGGTCATCGATCTCACAGCTCATATCAACACCTAGTCAATGCACTCGACTCCATCCGACATGACTAGAACGGCCCACTGGAGGTTGTTATTGCACCACTAGCCACGCCTCCAACTGCGTGGCCCCCCAAAAAAAGAAGGTTAAACAATATTATAACTGTGCAAAGCCCCCGCGTTATACCAAAACGCCGAGGCGACAGAAGGTCATTATTATAGGACATCCATCTCGAAGGTGCACGCCGTGGTATACCGGAAATGTGCTCAGCTGGTAAGTAAGGGTAAGGACGCTCCAAGTATCTCTGCCGTCAGAATCCATCACGAGCTATAACTTCCGTGGGTTTGGGCCATATACAATCAAAGCAAGAAGTTCTGCATCGCAATATTACAGTAATGTATTCCTTCTTTCCTTGTAGTACATGGTCGCTTGTCTGAATCCCACCAGTGGTCGATTACTTCACCAGCACATCTACAAGTTCCCAGGTCTCTCCTAAGATGAGATTATGAATCTGATGGCACGCGCGGCGTTTCAAAAGTGTCACACTGCTTCATGATTTGTCCCCGCTTGCAGTTCGACTCGGTGCAGGTTCCAACGTCGAAAGTTGTTGCTCCTTCAAAGTTTCACCCAATCCATACGATAGACGCCATCGAGGGAACTGCCCAATGTCCACGCACACCGACTTTGCTCGACCACCGCGTTCTAGCCCGCTTGGATAACGCTGAATGTACAAAATGGATGCATAGAGAGGAGGTTTTCCTAGTGCTACACACTACATGGGGTTCGTCGCGATTTATCGATATTGTGTTGTTTTTACGCCGCGCTTCCGTACTTTGATTTTTCCTCGTAGTGCTCCTCCACGGTCTCTCTCGCATACGTCGTCTTGGGACGCCACCCCGCAGATGTACGGGGTGTCGTTTCTTGAAGCATACGGTCGACTTGCTCCAGGGTGAGACCCTTGGTTTCAGAGATGAGGAAGTAAGCATAGACGAAGGCGCATGTGCAAAGGGAACCCTGGTAAAATAGGTATGTTGAGCGAGGTCTGTATCTTATCTCCGAACAAGGCACCTTAGGTGCAGTAGACGTACCCAGATGAAGAATACGCTGGAACGGAGGTTGCCCGCATCTGGGTTAACCATGTAGGGGGCGATAACGGCGATGATCGTGTTCCAAAGCCAGTTGGAAGCCGTAGAGAGAGCAACTCCGCGAGAACGGATCGGGAGAGGGAAGATTTCACCTGGGTGGGCACGATAATATTAGATCATGTTGGGGTGCATTGAATTGTATTGCACCACGTACCGATGACGACCCAAGCACCAGGACCCCAGGTGGAGGCAAAGAAGAAGATGTAAATGGCGATGAATGTAATCTGGGCGTTGACAGCTGGGATATTGTTTGCGATCGTATTGCCTGCCGCGTCTACGTGGGTCTTGTTGAACCCGATGGTGACACCAATGCTAGCGACCAAGAATTGGCAAACAAGCATGCCAAAGGCGCCCCAACTGATGCGAGGAGAATGTTCAGTCAGATTGCTGCAGAAGATTAGTACAAGGAACATACATGAGAAGTGGGCGACGGCCCACTCTCTCAATTGCCCAGAACGAAATGGGAGTGGAGAACACATTGACGAGAGTGAAGATGAGGGAGATAAGGAAGGCGTTGGGGATGGCGCCTGTGGACTGGAGGAAAGGGGTGGAGAAGTAGAAGATGAAGTTGACACCTGTCCACTGCTGCATCATTTGGAGGGAAGTACCGAGAACCGTACGACGGAGGTTGCTGCCCGCAACCCAGAGACTACCGGAGAAGCAGAGCATCCAGCTGGAGAAGTAACCAGTGACGGGAACTGCCTCGCGTTCGTACTCGGCATTGGCAACAATTTCAGAGAGTTCGGCTTCGATGTATTCGGAATTGGGGGGTTGACCACGAAGTCTGGAGAGGACACCACGTGCCTTGTCGATTTCTTCGCGTTTGACGAAGTAACGAGGGGACTCGGGGAGAAGGAAGAGACCGATACCAAGGATAAGACCCCAGGCAAATTGGATGCTGATTGGAATGCGATAGGAGCCGGTATCTGTACGGTTCTCGGTGGCATAGGTGACGCATGATGCGACAAGGAGACCAATGGTAATACCTTTGGAAGAACGAGATTGGAATCAATGAGTGGAAAGGTAAATGGGAACTTACAAAATTGGTATCCAGACACGAGAGCGCCACGAACTTTCCTGGGGCAAATCTCGGACATGTAGAGAATGATGATGGCGGAGACAAAGCCTACACCAACACCGGCGACGAGACGGCCACCGACGATGAGAGAAAGACCGTGAGAAGCTGCCTGAAGGATGCATCCAATGGTGTAGATGACGCAACCGACGATGATAGTTGGGCGACGGCCAAACCAATCTGCACAATCACCGGCAATCAATGCACCTGAGAGAACGGGGTGGTTTGTCAGGAGACTTGCCGCTAGCATAAAACCGAACTTAATAGAGAGAGAATACACACCAAAGAAAGTACCAGCGGAGAGGATGGAGGTGATGAGGGAGTTGTGGGCACCTGTTAGTTTTGTAGCACCAGGGCCTTCGATGAGTTCGATGAAAACCGACGAGCCGGTGACACCATTAATGTATCCCGAGTCATAACCGCTATGAAGGAAATTAGGTTGGACTGATGGAACAACGAGGTAAGTGAGGGACGTACAAGAAAACACCACCAAACGCGGCAAATGCACAAAGCAAGTAAGCCTTTACTGTGACTGGTGCTTCGACGCGGTTGACGTCTACGGGGCCTACGAGACCGACAGCACCGCCTGGCATGGCTGGCTAGAGACTGAGGTAGGTTGATTACGCTGAAAGTGGTGAGGGAAGCTTGATAGAGAAAGAAAAGCGTGCTGAGGTCGTTTTTATAGAAAACCAGATCTTGTTTCAATCGGGTAGGCTAAGTTCGCCTACTGACGGTTGATGCACCGATAGACTGTCATACCACCTCTCCATGCATGCCAACAGGACCTCCACCGCCTCCACCGCCTCCACTCATACTTATTCGGTGGCCAGTGGTTGCTTACTCGACAGTAACGACTTTAATTGGCATTTATGTCACTGAGATATGATAGGATATGATATGTCAGACACCGGAACGATTCAATATCTGGCCCGGGAGCGGTGACAGCGAAGTCACTGACCGCATCAACTACCCTCGATTTCAATCGAGAGCACCATTGGTTCCAATGTTCACCTGAGGTGGCATTACACCTTATAGTAGGCTTGCAGGTCTCTTTTAGCCATTTCAAAGCTGCGGTGCGTGAGGAACTTGTGAATCTTCATAATCCGTCGGAAGTCTCATAGGGGTTCAACTGTCGCGAGGTTCAATCACCGAGTTCTTGACCAGCTGTCTTGGAAGGATAACGAAGCTGCTGTTTGCATACTAGTATGCTGTCCTCTGGGGCTCTCGGGGTGAGGCCCGATTCTTTGTCGTGTCGAAATAAAGCGATCTCGAGGAGGGGCGGCCACATCTCCCCAATACGTGTCTTTCAGATTCCCGCGGCGCTTCCTTCTCGGCGCCTTTACAGGGGACCCAGAAGGCTGACGACACGTACACCCTTGAAGATTTGAAGTGATAGCATCAGATAACGAGTTGTGCATAATTGGGTTTGGCGGTACACTACCTGAAGCCGAGTGACCAGAGCGGATTGACGATCGAAATTAGGGCCGCCTAGACCCCAAGAATGGCAACGGGCTGACACGTAGCAGGCTCTGCCACGCACTATGTAGTTATGTGGCAAGGAACCACGGCCACAAGTGTTCCCTGCTTCCCACCCCACCACCACGCAACACCGTGACGAACAAACGCCTGTTGGCGTACTAGAAGCAGGTGTCAGAACATGATACCAATACATGGCGTATGGGCGGACTTGTTCATAGTAAATAAAACTTATCCGGGGGTATGAGGCCAGCGTTCTGCAGGTTAGTGAGGGTTCACCAAGGTCATAGAATATTCGTTGGTGAACTCAACGCAGGCGAAGTGAATCCTTGCGTGCAGTGCCGGAAGTAGCGCCTGGACATTACTGTAAACAAGCAGTCATTGGCTATAAGGATCATCGAACAGGCCAAACGACATGAGGTATTTGTCAAATCATCTGACAAGCTTTTTTCATCACACTTTTCTGAACTGAGGAAAGGTGATGAGGCGTAATTTGGTTTGAAAGTATGAGAAGTCAACGTTACCAAGGGTTACGGGTCTCACGAGGCCTTGCAGGTGTAAGCTTTCCTACAACTAGCATATTTACCGCTTGCGATACTGAATGTAAACCATTCAGTATTACTGCCCTTTGGTGTAACGGTCTGAGTGGTCAGCGGTCTCGACCCTCTTACAGCGGGTATACGAAAGCGAAAGCCTCCCTGATGGCCACGTGGTGGCTCTTGCTGGGCTTGGTGCTGTTTGGTTGATGCGGAGTAAGACACCTTTTCAACTGTAACACTGCACATCATGAAATTATACCGAAACGCCAAGGCGACAAAGGCAAACTAACTTGAAGGACATCTCAAAGGTGCATGCCGGAGTTGGGTTGTGTACGAGAAGTGTGATCAGTATGTATCTCCATATTCCAGTGTCTGTAGGTCCTAGGATCAGAATTCATCTCCAATCATGATAACCGTGATTCTAGGTCATCCATCGAAGCCAGAGGTTCTGAACCGTAAGAACTTGAATGTATTCCTCGTTGACCCGCAGTGGATGCCATTTGTCTGAATGCCACTGGTCGATTGTGATGTGGCGTGGCCACCAGCGCTTTAATCTCGCATATCTTGCACAGACTCGTAGCCTCCGTGCCCTGCCCTGAACGTCGGTCCCTATGGGATAGCCAGGCCAGCCATGTACCAAAGCATTTGCGGCCAGTTTGGCTATGGTGGGTTCCACAAAACCCAGACTGAAAAGACCAGCACTGCGGTATTAGTACTTAAGGCCTCCCCGTTTCTGTGATCCTCTGGAGATCATCATGTCACCTATGTCGAAGACGACGTCGTCAACTACCTGTCAAAGGGAACTTTATTCCGAAGCCCCTGCGCAAACGAAGGAACTGCACAGCAGCAAAGAGGAGACGGAACACAGTATCGCACCCGCCATTACAGCAGCACAAGAAACCAAACTCTGGCGCAAAATCGACCTGCGACTCCTGCCAATGATAACCTTGATGTACTTGCTCTCCTTCATGGACAGGGGTGTGTCCTGCACTGCCCAACTTTTCACGCTTCTCATTCATATTTGTCTTGCAGGCAATATTGGTACGAATGGACCCGGATCTGTTCCCATTGTTTGCCTAACGGCCTTATAGGTAATGCAAAACTTGACGGATTAACCACACAGCTGAAGCTTACCGGAAACAAGTTTAACATTGCCTTGGTCAGTCATATATCTGTCGCTGTAGTGGTGGATCGCTGACGGACGTGTTTACAGACGATGTTTTTCATAGTATGTCACGTCATTCACACATTTTGGTTCATTCATGAGCGCATTGTTCAGCCATATAGTCTTCTTGAGTTCCCATCAAAGTGAGCTTGCTCCGAGGCTTCATTTTTATCCGTCTGATATAGACGTGCCGTTAAGTCTCGCAATCCATGTGATACCACCGTCCAAGTAAGTGCATATCATACCACGATTTTTCGTCGTCTAATCCAGATTCTAGATGGCTTCCAGGGATCATGGTGAGTGCATGCTGGACTTAAGTCGAGTGCAGAGCTCACTCCAGTCTCAGGTCCTATGGGGCCTCGTCATGTAAGACTCCTTCATCCATCGTAATCCCGAAGCACGACCTTACCACTCTGTTTGAAGGATGCTCATGGGTTTCGTGACAACGTGAGTACCACGTCTTGAGATTGATCTCGCGCTAATCGCATTACAGCTACCCCCAACTAGTAGCCGTGCGTGTGTGTCTTGGTGCTGCAGAGGCTGGTTTCTATCCCGGCGTCGCGTACTAGTAAGTCTATTTCCGTTCTATGTTCCAGTATGTTAACACTATCACAGCCTCACAATGTGGTACCCCAAGTACAAGTACCAGTACCGCATCGCTATGATCACAGCTGCAGCGGCTTTGGCCGGTAACGCCGAGACATCACTTTCTGTTGCTAGCATTCTTACCTGGTTACTCAGGGGCGTTCTCGGGACTTCTAGCATATGCCATTGGCTTTATGAATGGTGATGGTGGTCTTGAGGGATGGTCCTGGATCTTCGTAGGTTCACGCTGTCATCCAGCTTCACAATGCTGAAAGTCCTGTTGTTTAGATTTTGGAAGGGGTTGCAACGATACTCATTGGGTTAATTGCAGCTCTCGGTGAGCGCGGAATTTTTTGGTATTTCATATCTGTGACCAACTCCCTGCACCGAAGTCATGGTTGATTATCCTTCTACTGCAAAGTTCCTGACGGCTGAAGAGCGATCACTCATCCTCGAAAAACGAGGTAGGGTCTCGCCATATCACCGTTATCTTCACCAACGGCAACTTGTGTATAGCACGTGACAACGCACAAGATGAGGAGCATGACATGTCCCAACAGGTTTGGGCCGCTTTCACTGATTGGCAGGTATGGCGTAGTACATTTTATAGAGAGGATGGATGGACTCAACACTTCTATGCAGGTATGGGCATTAGCCGTCGTCCAAGTTTCCATCACAGTACCTGGTACGTACCTTGGCAGCACGCAAAGGCCGGTGTTGATCATGCCTCAGCATATGGCATCACGTACTTTTTACCGTACGTACTGTTGAACATCATGATTAGCACTGTCTAACCAGTCGTTCGACAGGACCATCATCAAAAAGTACAGCCTCTCCTCGTGTACCGCACCGTTCTCTACTGACCTCAAGCAGTTTCGGATATACCACATCCATTAGTCAGCTACTGACTGTTCCCCCTTATGCGCTCGCCAGTGAGTGGAAAACGGGTTTCTCTTTCATTTCCACTTAAAGGACAGCTAACCTCCCGATGAGCTGTCAACGTCTTGGTGTTTGCGCACTTCTCGGACAAGTTGAACGTTCGCTCGTCGTTTATATTCGCTGCACAGTCGATCGCTCTGCTGGGGTTTATGATCAATATTTCGAATGCTCCATCTGGCGTCAAATATTTCGGGACGTACTTGTGCGTCATCGGGAGCTATACCGCCTTTCCTGGAGGTACCAGCTGGTCAGTCGTGTCCCATCTTTTCAACACATAGCTACATGCATTTGTCCTCGAGCGAGAAGCTGATTGAACCACATCGTGGGTGCTGATAGGTTGGCCAATAACCTCCGAGGAAAGTACAAGCGCGCTGTCGGTATAGCGTTGCAAATAAGTGTGGCTAGCTTGGGAGGGGCAGTGGCTTCCAACATCTTTCGGATTCAAGATGAACCACAGTATCTCCTTGGACGTAAGTCTCGAAAACGACCCCCCATGTTTCACGGTTCTTGAACTTGCAACATTTCAGATGGCTTGGAGATCATGTTTATAAGCGTTGGACTCATAACGATCCCCATCACGGTCCTTGCTTACAAACGGATGAACGCCCGGATAGATCGCGAGGAATTGACACTCGAGAACCAGCAGGGACAGAAGGGTGATCGAGTTCCGGGTTTCAGGTATACCCTTTGAGTATTGTCCGTTGTCCTGCTCAAGAGAAATTATATGTACAACTTCATGACTTGCCAATCGATATCTGACAAACTGTTATCTATCAGATGCCTGCTGCCAGCACAATGTCGGGGTGCTTCCGGAACCCTGGGACTACCGTGACCATAAATACGTCGAACGACTTGGGAGTGAAGGCTTGCCGTAGAGCATCAAGAACGCTCACCTTCGCCCCAACTGTCCCCGAGAATTTTATAAATATCAGGATCAAGTTACTGATCATGACCGGCCTCCCGTCTCTTCGGTTTGCCTTGACTACACAAGACCCTTTTGGCCACTGTTGTCTTCCGAGTCCTTTTTCGTGTTGACTTGTGGTATCCATCACTTTGCAAGTCCACTCCGTAAATATTATAATAATGTTTCTTTGAACACCCGATTATAGCAGAGGTGCCAGCCACTGCCTGACCCAGGCCGGACTCGATCACGCTGCCGGGCTTCGGAATCTGCGACTGTATGGGTCTCTCGCGTCACTGATTTGTAGAGGAAGACGGTGTCCCGTAACTGCCGATTGCCAGTGGTCGTTGAAAGAATCAAACGCCTTCTAGTCTACGCACTACCGTGCCCTCAGTGTAGTACCGGCTTCTTGCGGTCCATTGGACCTCAGAAACCACTGGGCGGACCTTTTCCCGACGCTTCCTGAAGGATCTTCCGTAGGCTCTGGATGGGCGTTCTTCCTCATCATGTCCTGATCTACAGACACGAATACACCTTATGTTGTCGTTGGTGATGAACGTTGAACGTCCACGGTCGGATTTGTGACTGGGTTGGAAGGTGAGTGACGTTCATAGGATCGAAGATCAAATATCTCACGAACTCCCTTTCCTTGGTGAGGCAGTACTCCAAGGATAGTTCGATTAGAAATATCATTCCGAGTTTGCAAATTTAGCCCCTTTGGACTCGCCGCATGCTTTGGCAACCTAGTCTAGTGTACATACACACCTTATTTCTTGAGCAGGATGTACAACGAGTAGTACTCAAACCGTGTACCTGACACCCAGTGCGATAACGCATTGGCGAAGCTCCTCCTTCCTCCTTCCCTCCTGCAAATGTCCAAGGGAACCCCTTGCCGTGCCAAGTCCAAGGAGCCAAAGCTAGCTAGCTTCGTATTCTTATGACTTCTTGACAGGTTTGCCATCTCGAGCTCGATTGTTGCACGTACACAAAGCCCTGATTGTATGCGGCATTTTGTCACCATGAATCGTGATAAATAGATGATGATTGCTCATGTGGACAGGATGCGTCGGTGCGAAACCCCGATCAGTTTGTTGACGAAGTTGTGCTCTCTCTCTCCCACGCAGCACAACCGGCAATACTCAAAGGGTGTACCTGAAAGGATCAACCTCCTTGGGTTCAGCATTCTCTCCCCGCTGTTTCTCGAGTAATTCCTCGCGATCTCTCCGGGCGTTGATACGTTTGTAGGCGAGGGCTATGAGCGGGACCGCTATCATACCAATGCCGATGAACATAATCGCCAAGCCATCTGAAATATTCATGGGTTGCGTGAAAGAAAAGAGGGCCGTTATAGAAACTTACGTCCGAGTAGAAATCGTGGTTCATCTTGAATACGAAAAATGTTGCTTCCAACCAATCCTCCCAAGTTACCCATACCGATTTGTAGCGCCATGCCGACAGCGCGCTTGTACTTTCCTTGCAGGTTATTGGCCAACCTGTCAGCATCCACGATGTTGTTCAATCAGCTTCTCGCTCGAGGGCGAATGTATGCAACTATGTGTTGAAAATATGGGACTCGACTGACCAGCTGACACCTCCAGGAACGCCGGAGAATGTCCCGATGACGCACAAGTACGTCCCGAAATATTTGATGCCAGATGGGACATCTAAGATGTTGATGATATAACCCAGCAGAGCGATCAACTGGGCAGCGAATATGAACGGCGACCGGAGCTTGACCTTGTCGGAGAAGTGTGCGAACACCAACAGGTTGACAGCTCATCCGGACGTTAGCTTTCCTTCAAGTGAAACAGAACTCTGTTTCCCGCTCACCGGCAAGCGCGTAAGGGGGAACAGACAGTAGTTGACTGATGGATATGCTGTATCCGAAACTACATGAGGTCAGTAGAGAGCAGTGTAGTATACGACTGGAGGTAGTACTTGTTGATGATAGTCCTGTCGAGCAGCCAGTTAGACGGTGATGACCATGATGTTCGATAGTACATACGGTAAAAAGTACGCGATCGCATATGCTGACGCACAATCAACAGCGATCTTTCGGTGCTTCTAAGGTACGCACCAGGCGCTGCCACGGAAAGCAGGACGATGGACGTTGCCCATACCTGGGTAGAAATGCTCAGTCCATCCATCCTCTCTATGGAATGGATCACGCTATACCTGCCAGTCAGTAAAGGCGGCCCAAACCTGTTGGGACATATTTTGCTCCTCATCGTGTGCGTTATCACGCCCTGTACACAGGGCGCTGTCAGTGGGGGCGACGACGATGTTATCATGAGGCCCTACCAAGGCTTGCGATGACGAATGATCGCTCGTCAGTCGTCAGGAACTTTGCAGTGGACGGATAATCCACCATGACTTCAGTCCATGGGAGTGGGTCACATATATAAGCTACAAAGAAAAGTCGGTACTCACCAAAAGCTGCAATTGACGCGGCTAGTATCGTTGCAACCCCTTCCAAAATCTAAACAGGACTTATCTTCAGCATTATGAAGCTGGATCACTGCGGGAACCTACGAAGATCCAAGACCATCCTTCGAGACCACCGTCACCATCCATAAAACCAATGCCATATGCTAGAAGTCCTGAGAACGCCACTATGCATCCAGGTAAGAATGCTAGCAACAAAGACTGGCGTCTCGGCCTTACCAGCCAAACCCCCTGTAGCCGAGAACATAGCAATGCGGTACTGGTACATGTACTTGGGGTACCACATCGTGAGACTGTGATATGGAATTCATATTGTGGGACATAGAACAGAAATATTCTTACCAGTACGCGATGCCAGGGTAGAACCCAGCCTCTGCAGCGCCAAGACATACACGCACAGCTACTAGTTGGGGGTAGCTGTAAGGCGATTAGCGGGAGATCAATCTCAAGATGTTGTACTCACGTCTTCACGAAGCCCATGAGCATCCTTCAAATAGAGTCGTGAGTCGCTACTTCGTGATTACGTCAGACGAAGTCTTACATGACGAGGCCCCATAGGAACTGACATTGGAGTGAGCTATGCAGTCGACCCGGATTAAACACGTACTCACCATGATCCCTGGCAGCCATCTAGTATCTGGATTAGACGATGAAATTTTGAGGTACGATATACACTTACCTGGACGGTCGTATCACTTGGATTATGAGACTTTGACGGTACACATCCGTATGAGATGAAAATGAAGGAAGAGGGCAAGCTCACCTTGATGGGAACTCGAGAAGGCTATATGGCTGAACGACGCGCTCGTGAATGAATCGAAAGGTGTGAATCAAGTGACTCACTATGAAGAACACCATCTATAAACATATGCATCAGCGTTCCACACGATAGCGACAGACGCCTGACTGACCAAGGCAATGTTGAACTTGTTTCCGGTGAGATGCAGCTGCGTCATCAATCCGTCAAGTTTTGCGTTACCTATGAGGACGTTAGTGGAACATTGTGGATAGACCCAGATCCGTTCACACCAATATTGCCTGCACGTCAAGTATGAAATGATGGGGGTGGAAAATTGGGCAGTGTAGCACACACCCCTGTCCATGAAGCATAACAAGTACATCAAGGTTACCATTGGCAGGAGTCGCAGGTCGATTTTTCGCCAGAGTTTGGTCTGTTGTGCTGCTGTAAGAACGGGTGCGATACGATGTTCCATCCCCTTCTTCCGCGCAGGAGCCCCAAAATCAAGTTGGCCTTGGTGGTCGTCTGGTGATGTCCTCGACATTGGTGACATGATGATCTTCAGAGGATCACAGACACGGGGTGTGTGAAGTACTAAGACAGCAGTTCTGGCCTTTTGAGAGAGAAATCCTTTGAAATTCATGATCGTCCGATTTGTCGCAAATGCCGTGGTACATAGCTGGCCCGGCTATCCAATAAGGACCAACGTTCTGGGCAGGGCACAAAGCCTCCGAGTCTGCGCAACATAACGGGTGTGAATGCGCCAGTGGCCATTGTGGAGGCTCCACATCGCAGTCGACCAGTGGGATTCAGACAGGTCGCATGACTACGGGTCAAGAAGGAACATATTCTTATGATTTCAGAACTTCCTGCTTCGATATAAGGACTAAACTCACGGTGATACCTCGCGATCCATTCTGGTGGCATGGATACTTGGAGCCTATGGAGGTACTTGCCAGCTGACCGCATTTCCGGTGTACCACTCAGCTCCTGCGTACACCTTAGAGATGTCCTATAATAATGTGTTTCTGTCACGTCAGTGTTTCAGCGTAACTCGGGGGCTTCAGTTTTTTTGGACACGCAATTGGAGATGTGGCTAGTAGTGACGGCCAGGACGTACTCGAGAGTTCAAGGTGCTGGCAAGCTGGCACTAACCTTGGGAAAAGGAAAGCTTAGTCAGCGTCGGCAAACGTGGCAGTACGACTAGGACGCTGTCACAACTATGTAACGTGAGCACCACAGGAATTGCTGCACGCAGCGAAACCACTGTACTACACGTCAAGTATGTATGACATGGAATGTAGTGCGCATGGTCGATTTTTTTTGGACCGCAAAAGCCATCAGCACTACGAAGTGGGTCTCCGATGAAAACCGGCCCGCCACTCATGCTGCTCATGCAGGATCCGCATGCAAGTGTTGGCCAACCCCGTGAATGTGTTTTTTTGGCATGCGTGCGTGCGTTTGTGGGGGCATGGAGCGTCCCAAAGATGGTCGACGTCAACGAATCCACGACGACCATGACCACCGCGCCCTTTCTGCGCATCGCCACACAGCCGTCAGGGCAGGCGCGTCCCCCGCCAGACCCAGGGTGCCATACGCACGGCGACAAAGTTAGGATGGTCGTTGCACTGTCAACGTCCCCGTCGTGTGTTTTGCGACTTCTAGAGGAGGAAAGGTGACCGTCCGTCACAACGGAGGGATCCTGCCCATGGTTGTGAGATGTCAGTCCGAGTCTGACGGGCCCATCGAACATAGAGCGTGCTTGTGTCGATCAAGTAATATTGTACATACATACCATGTCTGTGAAGCGGGACGTGACGGACAATGCTCAAAGGGTGTACCTGAAACCTGACGCCTCCTGCAAGTTGGGCTCGACATTCTCCCCATGCTGTTTCTCGAGCAGTTCCTCACGATCAAGCCTAGCATTGAGACGTTTGTAAGCGAGGACTATGATCGGGATCGCTATCAGTCCGATGCTGATAAACATGATTGCCAAGCCATCTAAACGGTTCACTGGTGAGACACGGAAAAAAAGGGGGTGGTTTGAAGGCTTACGTCCGAGTAAATACCGTGGTGCATCCTGAGTGCGGAAGATGTTGCTTCCAATCAATCCTCCAAAGCTACCCATGGTGATTTGTAGCGCCAAGCCGGCACCGCGCTTGTACTTTCCTCGCAGGTTATTGGCCAACCTGTCAGCATCCACGACGGCATTAAATCAGCTTCTCGCTCTGGAGAAAATGCATGCATCTACGCGCTGAAAGATGGAATATGACTGACCAGCTGACAGGTCCAGGACCGGCGGAGAAGCTCCCCATGATGCACAAGTGCGTCCCGAAATATTTGACGCCAGATGGGGCATCTGTGAGATTGATGATATATCCCAGCAGAGCGATCGACTGTCCAGCGAATATGAACGGCGAGCGGACCTTGAGCTTATCCGAGAGGTGCGCAAACACCAACGTGGTGACCCCTCATCAGGACCTCAGCTTTCCTTCAAGTGATAATGAACTCGGCGTTCCACTCACCGCTGAGCGCATAGGGGGAAATGGTCAGTAGCTGACTGAGGGAGGTGCTGTATCCGAAGCTGCTTGCGGTCAGTAGAGAACAGCTTTGTGGTACACGAGTGCAGACGTACTTGTGGATGATGCTCCTGTAGAGCATCGGGTCAGACGGTGGTGAGTATTACGTTCAACACTACGTACGGTAAAAAGTACGTGATCGCATATGCTGAGGGATGATCAACACCGGCCTTTCGGTGCTGTAAAGGTACTTACCGGGCGCTGTCACGGAAACTTGAACGACGGCTAATGCCCATACCTGCGTACAAGTGTTGAGCCCAGCCATCCTCTCTATCGAATGGACAACACCATACCTGCCAGTCAGTGAAGGCGGCCCAAACCTGTTGGGACATATAATGCTCCTCATCTTGTGCGTCATCACCCCCTGTATACAGGGGCCGTTAGTGGGGCGACGATGATGTCATCATGAGGGCCTACCTTCAAGGTATCTTGCGGTGACGAATGATCGCTCGTCAGTCGTCAGGAAGTTTGCAGTGGATGGATAATCCACCATGACTTCAGTGCATGGGAGTGGGTCACATATAAGATACAAAGAAACATCGGTGCTCACCCAAAGCTGCAATTAACCCAACCAGTACCGTTGCAACGCCTTCCAAAATCTACACACGATCACACATCTTCAGCCTTCTGAAGCTGGATCACAGTGTAAACCTACGAAAATCCAGGACCATCCTCTGAGACCACCGGCACCATCCATAAAGCCAATGCCATATGCTAGCAGTCCCGAGAACGCCCCTAAGTATACAGGTAAGAATCCCAGCAATGGAAAGTGATGTCTTGCGTTACCAGCCAAACCCGCCGCAGTTGTGAACAAAGCCATGCGATACTGGAACATGTACTTGGGGTACCACAGCGTGAGGCTGTGATATGAATTTCATATTGTGAACCATAGAACGGAAATATAGACTTACTAGTACGCAACGCCGGGAGAGAATCCAGCCTCGGCGGCGCCAAGACATACACGCACACCTATTAGCTGTGGGTAGCTGTAAGGCGATTAGCATGAGCCCATCTGAAAACATCGTGCTGACGTTGTCACGAAACCCATCAACATCCTTCAAACAGACTGGTGAGTTGGTGCTCCGCGATTACGGTCGATGAATGAGTCTTACGTGATGAGGCCCCATAAGACCTCACATTGGAGTGAGCTCTGCATTTGGCTCAGATCAAGCAAGCACTCACCATGATCCCTGGCAACCATCTAGTATTTAGATTAGAAGGTGAAATTTTGAGGTACAATATAGACTTGCCTGGACGGTCGTATGACTTGGATTACAAGACTTGACGGTACAGGTGCGTATGAAACCAAAATAAAGGAAGAGGGTGAGCTTACTTTGATGGGAACTCGAGAAGAATATATGGCTGAACGATGCGCCCGTGAATCAAAGAAAGGCATGAAGGAAGTGACATACTATGAAGTATACCATCTGTAAACGCATCCATGAGCAATGCACACGAGGCGACAGATATTTGAACTGACTAAGGCAATGTTAAACCTGTTTCCGGTAAGATTCAACTGCGTTATCAATCCGTCGAGTTGTGCGTTACCTATGAAGACGTTAGGAGAATGTTAGGGTCAGATCCAGGTCTATTCGCACCAATATTGCCTGCGCGTCAAATATCAAATAAGGAGCGTGAAATTTTGGGCAATGCAGCACACACCCTTGTCCATGGAGCAAAGCAAGAATATCAGGGCTATCATTGGCAGAAGTCGCAGGTCGATTCTGCGCCAGAGCTTGGCCTCTTGTGCCACTGTAAGGGCGGGTGCAACACTGTGTTCCACCCGCTCTTTGCTGCCATACATTTCCTTTTTTTGCGGAGGGGCTCTGGAATGACTTTCGCCTTGATGAGCATCTGACGATGTCTTCGACGTTGGTGACATGACAATCTTTAAATGGCCACAGAAACGGGAAGGTCTGAATTTCTAAGACCGTAGTGCTGGCCTTTTAACTCCTGTTGCGTCGAGCCTATCATGGTCAAACTTGCCACACAGGCTCTCAAATGGCTGCTGCTCTGCATATTCAATAGAAGCCGACATTCAGTGCAGAACACGAAAACTCCGAGGACCGAGCTTGCGCAAATAACGGCCATCGGTGGCCATCAACCAATGGGATTCAGCCAAGTAGGATGGAATTTCGGGGCAATAATGCTTCTAAGAAGGAGTACATTCTTAAGATGTACTAGAGCTTCTTGATTCGATGGCCTAAACTCTCGGTCTCGTGATAGATTCTGATGACGCAGATACTGAATCATCGAGGTACTTACTGCACTGGCAGCTGCTCACATTCTGCGCGTACGATCACAACTCCGCCGTGCACCTTTGAGGTGTCCTTTAACCTAGTGCCTTTCTCACCTCCATGTGTTTTAGTATAGCTCTGGACGTTCGTCACAGGCGCTGTGCTGCTTCTGTCACCGTGGTGATTTGGTATAATTAGGGGACTTTGGATAAGTAAGAAGAACATCTTATGTACGCACTCATTGAGACAGGTAAAGATGAAGACCCCCAATCGGTTCATATGCCCGTTGGAAAGTCAAGGATAGACTGTCGGCATCACGCTTGCCGTTGCCATCTCCAGCGTCACCACCACCCCTGCCAATGCCTCTCCAACTCAACTTGGCGGAACGCGAGTCGTCTACGAAGCGGAAAACAGAGTCCGGGAGGCAGAGTGGTTTGGTTTCGGCCAATACGGACGTTGGGGCGGGATTCGAGAGAACCACTAGCCCTGTGTTTGGATTTCTGGTCCGAAGGGACACTGGGTTAGCTGAAGATGACGAGGAGAGACACGATGAAAAGCTAGGCCCAAGGTCCATATGTGATAGCAAGTAGAGAAAGAAGTTACTAGTACTACAACCGAAGACACCTAGGTAAGATCTCACTGCAAGCTGTTTGAGGGCAAAATATGGATTTCCGTGCAATCTGATTGGCTGAGCTACCCTTTTTTTGACCTGAACCATTTAAATATCTTACTGATTTATTTTTGTAAGGAAAAGAGTATCAATGTGAGTTCCTCTTGCCCAACAGCCATGTCTGACTTGGAATCCGCAATCCACAGCCTGCAACTCAGGTCTTATACTCTCCGGAAGAGCTCTCATCAGAGGTGCGTCACCATCCCGTTGACGTACATAAAAATGGCACTGAAGTGACTGAACTTCGATCATGGTAATAGCCAACTTGAATCCCTGCCGCTCCGAATACCATTAAAAAGGGCAAACGACAGGTTCCCCGTTCTTCGGTGGGCACTTCGTTTGTTCCCTCTTTAAGAAGGGTCCTTTCAAACTACTCGGACCTTGTGATTCACAGATCATTGATGCGGGCGACCGTGATGTGAGCTCAGATAATGGCGGCGTGAAGACTTCCACTGTTTCCGAACAACCGACACCGAACACTCTATGGAATCTCACCGGTTCTGTTACGCGAGAGGTTGAACATCCATTTGCATCCGGCAGCTATGGGGACATCTATAGGGGCACATTGCGCGCGGGCGGGAGGTCTGTTAATGTGCCTTTTTATCCCTCTGAAACGATCTGCTCACGTGAGATATCACGACCAATAGTGCATTCCCAGAACATCATCCATGTCGATCTCTCGTGCGTACCTAGTCCCATCTACACTAATATCATGCATGCTTACCTGAAACATGCAGTCGAACATACTCGTTGATGGCAATGGTCCAGGAGAGCATGTATTACCGATTTCGGTCTGTCTGCGTCGTTGACTGCATTGGGAGAATCGATGTTTTCCACGTCCTTCAAGGCGAAGGGGACACTCCGATGGGCAGCTCCAGAGCTCCTCCCGGGCCATCTGAACGACCACATGGCTGGAGACGATGTGAACATTCCAAGGGCTCCTCCCACCCTACAAAGCGATATCTACACGGCCTTGCGACACCAAAAATGTGCGGCGTATGCGGCGCAACTACGCCCCACATCCACCTACGCATTACACGGGACAGGTGCTGACCACCAGTTACGCATCGCAAAGACTAGTACGCCAGCACGATCGATGCCATAGCATGCACACGGAGACCGTGACGCGGAAGCGAAAGGAAGAAGAGAGGAGGCAGGGTGAGATAACTTGAAAGGTCAGAGCACAAGTGTGATAGTGATGCAGCTACGGGGCCCATCCACAGTCATGCACCCAGCCCCAGCCCCAGCTTCCCCAAGCCACATCACGACGACCATACCCAGTCGTCACCATCCCTGCGCAACGGAGGACATGTACGCGAATACGAGCTGCTCATGCAGGGCACGTAACTATTGGCCAGCTCCTAGATGTTTTTTTGGCGTGCGTGTGTGCGTATGTTAGAGAGCATGGAGCATCCCAAACTGACGTCGACGGGTCAACGACCTCCATGACGACTCGGAGCATGCCCTGTCCGAGGATCGCCACATAGCCGTCGTGTACCAGAGCACGCGCTCACTCACACGTCCCCCGCCAAACCCAGGGTGCCAAGGGTACCCATGCTGACGACGATAAAGCTAGGATGGTTGTTACAAAGGCGCCGTCCTGGGATGCTTGTGAGATATCAGTCTGACGGGCGCATTAGATACGCAGCGTGCCTGTGTAGATCAAGTAATATCGTACATACATAGCATGTCTGTAACTTAAGCAGGACAACGGGAGACAGTCAAAGGGTGTATCTGAAACCTGGTGCCTCCTGCAAGCTCGGCTCAGCATGCTGCGTCTCGAGCAGTTCATCGTGATCTAGCCTAGCATTGAGACGTTTGTAAACGAGGACTACGATCGAGATCGTCGTCAGTCCGATGCTGATAAACATGATCGCCAAGCCATCTAAAAGGTTCACAGCTGTAAGGCGCACAAAACAAAGAGGGTGGGTGTGGAGACTTACGTCCGAGCAGATACCGTGGTGCATCCTGAGTGCGGAGGATGTTGCTTCCAATCACTCCTCCCAAGTTGCCCACACTGATTTGTAGCGCCATGCCGACAGCGCGCTTGTACTTTCCTCGCAGGTTATTGGCCAACCTGTCAGCATCCACGACGTCTTCCAATCAGCTTCTCGTTCTAGGGAAAATACATGCATCTATGCGTTGAAAGGTGGGATACGACTGACCAACTGACAGCTCCAGGACCGCTGGAGAAACTCCCCATGATGCACAAGTGCGTCCCGAAATATTTGACACCAGATGGGGCATCTGTGAGATTGATGATATATCCCAGCAGAGCAATCGATTGTCCAGCGAATATGAACGGCGAGCGGACCTTGAGCTTGTCGGAGAAGTGCGCAAACACCAACGCGGTGACCGCTCATCAGGACATCAGCTTTCCTTCAAGTGACAGTGAGCTCGGTTTTGCACTCACCGCCGAGTGCGAAGGGAGGAACAGTCAGCAGCTGACTGAGGGATGTGCTGTATCCGAAACTGCTTTGGATCAGTAGAGAACAGCCTTATGGACACGAGTGCAGACAGTACTTGTGGATGATGGTCCTGCAGAACAGCGGGTCAGACGGTGTGGAGCATTATCTTCAACAGTACGTACGGTAAAAAGTATGAGATCGCATATGCTGACCCACAATCAACAGCGGCTTTTCGGTACTTTCAAAAAACTCACCAGGTACTGTCACGGAAGCTTGGACGACGGCTAATGCCCATACCTGCGTACAAGTGTTGAGTCCGTTCATCTTCTCTATGGAATGGACAACGCAATACCTGCCAGTCAGTGAAGGCGGCCCAAACCTGTTGGGACATATCATGCTTCTCATCTTGTGCGTCATCACCCCCTGTGCCGAGGGCACTGTCAATGTGGGCGACGATGATGTTATCATGAGGACCTACCACGGCTTGCGACGACAAAGGATCGCTCGTCAGTCGTCAGGAACTTTGCAGTGGATGGATAATCCACCATGACTTTAGTGCAGGGGAGTGAGTGACATATATAAGATACAAAGAAAAATCGGTGCTCACCCAAAGCTGCGATTAACCCGAGCAGTACCGTTGCAACGCCTTCCAAAATCTACACACGATGACTCATCTTCACCGTTCTGAAGCGGAGTCACGGTGTAAACCTACAAAGATCCACGACCATCCTTCGAGACCACCGTCACCTTTCATAAACCCAATGGAATACGCTAGCAGTCCTGAGAACGCCCCTAGGTATACGGGTAAGAATCCCAGCAACAGAGAATGATGCCTTGGCTTTACCAGCCAACGCCGCCCCGGCCGTAAACAAAGCCATGCGATACTGGAACATGTACTTGGGGTACCACAGCGTGAGGCTGTGATATGGATTTCATCTTTTGGAACAGAGAACGGAAATATAGACTTACTAGTACGCAATGCCGGGATCGATCCCAGCCTCTGCAGCGCCAAGACATACACGCACGCCTACCAGTTGCGGGTAGCTGTAAGGCGATTAGCACGAGCCAATGTGAAAACATCGTGCTCACGTTTTCACGAAACCCATCGACATCCTTCAAATAAAATGGTGAGTTGGCGCTTCACAATTACGATGGATGAACGAGTCTTACGTGATGAGGCCCCATAAGATCTGACATCGGGGTGAGCTCTGCATTCGACTCAGAAAGCACGCACTCACCATGATCCCTGGCAACCATCTAGTATCTGGATTAAAAGGTGAACATTTAAGGTACGATATAGACTTGCCTGGACGGTCGTATGACTTGGATTACGAGACTTGACGGCGCACGTGTGTATGAGACGAAAATAAAGGAAGAGGGCAAGCTCACTTTGATGGGAGCTCAAGAAGAATGAATGGCTGAACGATGCGCCCGTGAATCAACCGAACGGCGCGAAGGCAGTGACTTACTATGGAGTACATCATCTGTAAACACATCCATGAGCAATGCACACAACAGCGCCAGACGTCCGAACTGACCAAGGCAATATTAAACTTGTTCCCGGTGAGATTCAGTTGGGTCAGTAATCCTTCGAGTGTGGCGTTACCTATAAAGACGTTAGGAGAATGTTGGGGTCGGATCCAGGTCTGTTCGCACCAATATTGCCTGCATGTCAAATATTAAATAAGGAGCGTAAAAATTTGGGCTGTGCAGCACACACCCCTGTCCATAGAACAAAGCAAGTATATCAGCGTTATCACTGGCAGAAGTCGCAGGTCGATTCTGCGCCAGAGCTTGGTCTCTTGTGCCACTGTAAGGGCGGGTGCGGCGACATTGTGTTCCATCCGCTCTTTGCTACCATATATTTCCTTCTTTTGCGGAGGGGCTTCGGGATAACACTCGCCTTCTGGCGATGTATTCGACGTTGGTGACATGGCAATCTTCAAAGGGTCACAGAAACGGGAAGGTCTGAACTGATAAGACCGTAGTGCTGGCCTTTTAACTCCTGGTTCGTCGAGCCTATCTTGGTCAAACTTGCAGCACAGGCACTCAATGGTAGCCTATTCGATAAGGGCTGACGTTCAGGGCAGAACACAAAGACTCCAAGCCTGCGCAGAATGGCGGAGATGAATGGGTGGGTGGCCACTGCAGATGCTACACGTCGTAATCGACCAGTGGCATTCAGACACGTAGCATGCGATTTCGGGGCAAGAACGCTTGCAAGAAGGGCTAATACATTCTTACGATTTACCAGAGCTTCTTGCTTTGATATACGGCCTAAACTCACGGTTTCATGCCAGATTCTGACAGTGACACAGATACCTGAAGCATTGAGGTATTTACTATACTGCACATCCTTCGCATACAACTTGAATCACGACTCCGGTGTGCACCTTTGAGGCGTTCTTTAACTTGGTGCCTTTCTCGCCTCCGTATGTTTCGGTATAACTCTGGACCTTTGTCACTGGCGCCATGATGCTGCTTCTGTCGCCGCGGTGTTTTGGTGTAACTAGGGGACTTTGGGTAAGTAAGAAGAACGATACGTCGAAAAAAGTTTTAGCACCCAGGCTTCTTCACACCGCCGCTGTTCGTGTGAGGGGCGACTTGCCCGTTGTGTGAAGGAGTGGTTACCTCGTTTACCAAGCTCACTGCAGACCCATAATTGTGGCTGATTCAACCACAATTTGTCCCCGTGCGAAGGTGGCGCGCATCTTGCCGACCCTGTCAACGCAGGTGCTCCTTTCCCATCTCGAGGTCAGCGCTTCAGCCTGGGTGAGCGACTCACACCAAGGCCTCTTGTATCCGAGAATCGGATGCCATCTTTCATTGCACTCGAATTTTTTCACTGCCGTGGTTGGGTTTTCCGACATTATCCGAGAGGTCGTCAATACTTGGTCGATGCACTCGACTCCCTTTCACAGAATCCACACGACTACAACGGCTCGCCGGAGGTATTGATCCTCCGAGTCCGTTTCCAGGCAGCTGGAGCGACCAATATCCATCCATCAGTGTGGTCATGCATCATGCATCATGACCCATGCATGGTCACAGGAAGTCACGACTCTACGTCCTGGGGAAAGGCCGTCCCTACTAGCCACGTCTCCAACTGCGTGCCCAAAAAAACTGAAGCCTGAAACAATAACATGCAAAACCCCCGAGTTACACCAAAACACCGAGGTGACAGAAGCACGTTGTTATAAGACATCTCAAAGGCGCACGCCGGAGATGAGTGGTACACTGGAAATGAGACAACTGGTAAGTACCTGGATAGGCTCCAAGTATCCGTGCCATTGGAATCCATCCCGGGCTATAACCGTGAGTTTGGCCCATATATCCGAGAAAGAAGTCCTAGATGATGGGAATGACTTCTTTCGTCACCCGCAGTACCGTGCTACCTGTCCGAATCCCACTGGTCGGTCGCGATGGAGAGCCCGCACAGCGGCCACTAGCGCACCCACCCCTGTTATGTTGCGCAGACTCGGAGGCTTTGTGCCCTGTTCTCAATGTCGGCCCTCATTGAATAGCCAGGCCAGCTATGTCCGCTCGCCTTCAACCATTTGCGGCAAAGCGGACGATCATCAGTTTCAAAAAAAGTTCTGTCTCAAAAGGTCAACGCTACTGTATTAGGTACTTCCGACCTCCCCGTTTCTGGGATCCTCTAAATTCTGTCCAAGTCATTCAGCCTACTCTTCACCCTTAAGCTGCCACCTCACACCCTTTTCTCATTGCTGCACTTCAACCTTAGTGCGCGAATCATCTACCGGCAAAGGCATTAGCATTAGCCATGGGTTGTATGTTGTGAGTCATTCCTACCAAAAAAATTTGATTGAGCGTCCCGCTTAAGCATCGCCCGGCCTCCAGAATCGATCCTTCTCAAAAATACAAACCGTACACCCCTCTGAAGCTCGACTGCCGTACATGGCCTACAAAAACATTTACAAAGGCCCCCATCTGGCTGTCCACCGATCTTCGCGATGGAAACCAGTCCCTCGCAAACCCCATGACTGTCGATCAAAAACTCGCCTTCTTCAGACTGCTCGTCAAGTCTGGTTTCAAGGAGATCGAAATTGCATATCCTGCTGCTAGCGATACCGAATTTTCTTTCGTTCGATACCTCATTGAGCATAACGAGATTCCGGATGATGTGTGGATACAAGTGTGTAAAGCACGCGGGAGCTATTCCTCGTAGTTTGAAACTGATCCTTGTTGCCCCAGGTTATGACCCCAGCTCGCGAGGAACTCATAACACGGACATTTGAGGCTGTCGCAGGTGCAAAGCGTGTCATCATTCACATGTTCAACGCAACTTGCCCCAAGTTCCGCAATGTCGTCTTCAAGTACTCAAAAGAGCAGGTAATCGACCTCGCAGTGCGACACACAATCCTAGTTCGCGAGCTGATCGATCAGTATGCTGCCTCTCATGGCACCACATTCCGGTATCAATACAGCCCGGAAACGTTTTCCCAGACCGAAGTCCAGTTCTTGGTGGCAATTTGCGACGCGGTTAAGACTGCGTGGGGAAGGGCTAGCACTGGGAGCGAGCGAATAACCTTCAACCTACCCGCAACCGTTGAGGTTGGGCCCCCCAATCACTATGCAGACCAGGTAAGTCTGTTGTTCTGGCTTCTGCTCTGCGATCCTTTGTGACACCCCACACAGGTCGAGTACTTTTGCACGCACATATCAGAACGCGAAAGGATTATCGTCAGTCTCCATCCTCACAATGACCGAGGGACTGGCATTGCAGCTGCCGAGCTCGCCATTCTTGCAGGCGCTGACCGAATAGAAGGCTGCCTGTTTGGTAACGGCGAACGGACAGGAAACGTCGATATTGTCAACCTAGCGCTGAATCTCTACACGCAGGGTATCCCCCCTCATCTGGACTTTAGCGATCTCCAGAGTGTCATTGATATCGTCACCCAATGCAATGATATCCCTATTCACCCTCGGCACCCTTACGCTGGCGAGTTGGTTTTCACCGCGTTCGCCGGCTCACATCAAGATGCCGTCAAGAAAGGTTTCGAGGAACAGGGACAGCGTCATGCTCGAAACCTTGCCAATGGCGAGCCACAGATGTGGGACATGCCTTATCTTCCACTGGACCCCGCCGACCTGGGCTGCACCTACGACGCTCTCATTCGTGTCAACTCGCAGTCTGGAAAGGGAGGTATCGCGTACCTCGTCAAACAGCACCTGCACCTGGATCTCCCCCGTAAGATGCAAATCGCCTTTTATCGGGTCATCCAGAAAATAGCGGAGCGAGAGGCAAGAGAGATAACGGTGGAGGATATCACGACCGCTTTCCGCAGCACGTATTACTTCGGAGGGCCAAAGTATGAAGGAAGGTTGGCGCTCAAGTCGTTCTCTGTCACTATGGAGGCCTCCCCGGAATCCTTGGACACAGATGAAGCTCCTGACGAGCGTCGTCGTTTTGACGGTACTGTGTCAGTCGATGGTATGCTGCGCGTCATCTGTGGAGACGGAAATGGGCCGATCTCCTCTCTGTTGGACGCTATCCGTACCCATCTCGATATCGACCTCACTTTACGTGAATATTCTGAGAACACCATTGGTGTGGGCGAGAATGCCAAATCAGCCTCGTACATTGAACTTGTCGCTACCACGGATATTGTCAAGGAGATACGTGGCGCCCCACAGTCATGGTGGGGTGTTGGTGTCGACTCTGACGTCGCCGCGTCCGGGTTACGCGCCGTGCTCAGCGCTGTGAATAGTTCCATTGGCGACCGTGCCCTGCCCAAGTTGAAGTTGAACGTCGGCTTCGACTCGACGACGGGTCAGGCAGACATCGCAAACGCGCTCGCCAACTCCCTGGAGCTACAGCTCCCTCGCAGATTCCAATCTTCATTCTTTAAAGTCGTGCAACGTGCAGCACACGACTCGAGTGGACAGATCTCATATGAGGGTCTGACCAAGCTGTTCCAGGACACGTACGGATACGAAACCGAGACCGCAAAGCAATGTCGATTCGAACTGCAATCTTTCGACATTACGAAATCGATCGTTGCTGGACGCCGTCAAATCACGGCTGAGTTGCTCGTGGACGGAGAGGTACGGAGTGTCTCTGGTGAGGGCAATGGGCCTTTATCTGCGGCTCTCGCTGCGCTCCATACACAAATCTGTGGTACTCTCTCGATCAAGGAGTACATTGAGCACTCGGTTGGTGAAGGTGCCCGGGTGAAAGCCGTCTCTTTCGTGGAACTGGTGTATGAAGTGGAGGGGAGGACTAAGGAGTCTGCTTGGGGTGTGGGCGGTGACTCGGATATCACTGCGTCTGGGTTACATGCAGTCATGAAGGCGGCCAGCAGCCTGAACTTGGCGACTAGTAAAGAAACGTTCAAAGTCAACGACGAAGTGCCGTGCCTATCTGACAAGGTCGAAGCACTCTACGAGGTTGAGAGAAACGTGCGAGACGTGTGGGACAACGATAGTGGGCTGGAGCTTGAGTTGCTTCTCCCAGAGGCGGAGAGGGACGAAGATCATCAAAGAAATGAGGGATTTATTGGCCAGTTGTGCACCACGTCTGGCTTGACCACCAGGGCATAGTTCCGCTGGGCGGACGTAACTTGCTTGCATGGTTACTGTTATTCAAGCTATCATTGTATGCATTATACTGGAAATACTCAACGCCTTCGTCAGTGTATCTACCCGGGACTAAAAACCAAGCACGAACAAAGACCCCCGTACCTAGGGGACACAATGAACAAGTCAGAGGACATAGCAGCTATAGAGTCAGCAAAAAGCAACAACGGGATTCCATCCAGCATCGTGATGCGTGCCCCTCATACTCTATTCCTGTGTCGCTTTCTTCGGGCTTTCTTTTTCTCTGCCTTGGCTCTCCTCTTGTCCTCCTTCGCCCGCTCCTCCGCCTCAATCGAGTCCGCGATGGATTGCGCGGAGCTGATAGGGTGTTCTTTGGAAGGGACATCAGTGACAGCGGAGGGGTCGGCTTGGGGGATGGATGCAACAACAATAGATGCAGACCCTGAGGGCTCTGCTTGCGACGAGGGACCTGTCCCCACAGCTGGAGAACCTGGTTTGAGTGACAAAGAGCCGGCGTCGTTAGTGACCTACATGGAGTGAACGGTGAGAACATGGTACGTACTGGTGGCGAGCCCGTCCGTCTCCACCCCCGCTTTCCGCATCGCAGCAACCGCATCGTCGAGCTGGCGGCGGAGCTGCTCGTTGTGCGCTATCAACTGCAAATTGACACGGTGAACGTCCACCTCGTCAGTAGCAGGATACCCCGTGGAGGGCACTTTGATGTCACCCCTTTGGGAGTCATAGTGATGCAGTGCGTGCACAGCGCCCTGCGCGTCGGCGGCCTTGCTCATTGGATAACTCATTGCGTTTTCCCTCATTTTTCCCTTGTTCGCGCGCGAAGGATATCCCGCGGGAGTGGCGTTAGAGGAAGTGGAAGGGCCGGCTTGGGGGGTGGATGGGTGAGCAGTCTCGGAAGTCGGACCTTGAGCGACGCCAGGAGACGTCGGGGTGGAAGGTATGGGCTGTGAGGACATATGTCCAAATACCTTTGAGATCGCAGGCATGCCGGATGGGGTTGAGGACGGAACCGTGACCACCATTTTGTTACTTTGCGGCTGAGTATCTATCGCAGTCTTGCCAGCGGGAAGTTGCGATGAATCAGGCCGTGTGTGAGTGTTTGCAGGAGGGTCCTCCTCATCCTCGTCCGGTTTTCGACAGTGGATGATCCTGAATAAGATCTTCTGTACGCGGTTGAACCTGGGAGGATCGATGGTTGCCGCATACTAGAGTCATGATCAGTGAGTTGCAACATGATATGTTGTTGTAACGTCGAACGGACCGGCCTGTCTTTTCCCGCGGCGACCCCTACAAGTTCAACTGTCTCCCCTACAGGACTCTGGGGAAGGCAGAGATGCGTAAGGTGGTCGATACAGGTTTCAAGGACGCAAGAACTTACGTTCTGCGCGGCACGTGCCACTGTGCGGCCAGTGAATAAGTGGGAGAATGTGTCTCCGACTCTGTTGAGGACCCGTCGGGGCAGCGACGAGACTTGCTGGTTGCGATGCGTGGCAGTAGGCTGAGGTTCCTGTATAACATGACATCTCGGTTCTCATGCTCGAGGATGTGCAAAGAAGACCATGAACGCACATTGGACGAACTATCCCAAAATAGATCGAGTGCCCTTGACGGCCCTGCTAGCGGAATTGCGGGTCGCTGTCGGACGGTCGTGAGGGATAGTGTAGGAAGGATAAGGACGAAAATTCGTGTACATACATCGAGGAACGATGAAATTGATGATGCAGGCGACTGGGGAGCGGTTAGTTCGTTGGGGAAGACTGCGTGAAGGCCCTGGGCGAGAACGAAACTGACCAAAGGATCTTCGACAGCTGGGGCCTCCCACAAGTAAACTTTTCCAACCTCGCATGTCGTCGCAATGAACTGCCCCGAAGGGGAGTAGGATATTCCATTGATATTTTGATTGTGGTTGAATATGGCAACTTGCGCGCCGGTTGAGATATCGAAAACAAAAATGTCCTTCTCGCTCCAATTGCAGGTCGCAACGTGGGCGCCCGTGAGTGAAAGTGAAAGTTGGATGAAATGATTGTTGTGATACGCCTTCCAAGCACGCAATTGTTCTCCATTATGCGAGTTCCAGATCGTAACTTGGCCTCGACGTCCCCCGATGATGTGGGTCCCATCGGCAGTCCAGGCAAGCGAGTCGACAATAGAATTTCGAATTGAAAGGATTCCAGCTCCAGTTTCAGCGTCCCATATCTGGACGCTGCGTGCTCCAGAAGCAATCCTGTCTCCGCTAGGCGAGTAGCGAACACACCAATTAACAGAGCCATCGCACTCGATTGGCTCAAATGCCAGCTCGCCCGTCTCAACTGACCATACCCGCACGGTTCCATCCCAGGACCCAGACACGACTTTACTCGAAGTGGGTGAGAATTGCACCGACCTCACCCAATTCTTGTGACCCTCGAAAACCTGCATTGTCTCACCCGATTTCCCATTCCATATTCGGACTGTTTTATCGTCGCTGCCACTGACGACTATTTCCCCATCCTGAGACACATCTACGTCCCACACCGAGCCACGGTGACCATGCAATACCTCTACTGCTCCCGTCGTCCGGTCCCGTATGCGAAGTGTCCCATCACCAGAGCCAGTCACTAGTTTTTTTTCATCCGGATAGAAGCCAACACATCCAACCCAACTTCCGTGCTCCTCGAATACTTGCACAGGCACTTGGTGGTTCGTGTTCTTCGAAGACACCAACTCAGATGAGGCGGACACGACATCGGGTGGAACGCTCGTGATCTCCGGAGATTCTGAGCGAAATGAGGTAAGCATATCGACAGGTGGAAGCGCAAGTGGGCGGTGATGGTGGTGAGCGTTGAAAACGGTAGGGACGATGGATTGTGTTGGGCGACAGGAAAGGGTAAACACTGTTGTTCGGGTGAGTTCGTTCAATACATGTTTCCTGTGCACCTCCTACCCTTCACAATAACACGTTGAACGCCTCGTGTCTGGTAGACGTCTGCTCTGCTTCCTTCCCGACATTTGTGACGGCGTCATATACCACTTTCTATGCCCCACTCATTAAGCTCTTCCGTTTTCTCTCTGCATTCATGGCCACTTACCCCAGTTAACGTTGCAACTCCCACCAAACCTTCACAATTCAAGCTAACTACCCCAACAGCTTGGAGAAATCACTATGGTCCGATCTATCACCAAACAACACAGCAACCCGCTTCTGGAGCATTCTCACAATCATATCTGCGGCCCTAGACGAAGATCCAGCGCACCGCTGATACGTTCCTTGCCCAGAACTATCCGGTGTGTGCGTGCCACTGACGTATCCCTCGAATCTTACACTTCCATTCACTAAATTTTGTTACAGTGATTGAGCGCCTTGATCACAATTCTATCCTCGCTACGTCTCGCCGACTCACTGAACAAAAAAGCGCATCCCGCGGTCAATTCTACACTTATCTCTGACTCGTCACCTAAACCATGCCTCATCCGCAGGATTCCGGCTTCGTGTTCATACAACTGCCCAAATACATCCGAATAATTTACGTGCTTCGTTTACGCCCCTGCATTTCTGACGGCTATCGTTCCTTTCTTTTTTCGGTGAGTTGACCCCAGCGTTCGTGTCCACGTTACGTGACTTACCCCAAGAGAACACACGTCCGATAGCTCGACCATGCTTCGATAGTACTAAGATACCACGATTCACGAACAGTGGCCTCCGCTAATTCTCCATCATTGACGCTTGCTACTGACTGCTCGATGTAGCCGAGAACCCACAGGAAACCTGGTAATGAACCCTACACGCACCCTAGACCCAAAGCATAAGCAAGATGTTGTGTTCATTTAATTTTGTCAGGAAAAAGGGTTGTTTCCGCATGGCGTAGTGAACGAGCCAGATGAATAGGATGTACAGGATTAGAGTCTTCCGTGACCTCTGTTGAACCGGCCGAATCACAATCCGCGGTTCTTTGCCTCTACCGTGAGGTGTGATTAACCTGGAAAAGTGGCTTCTCGCCAGTGCACAGCGCGCCTGTCGATTGCAGCTTTCCAGTGAAGCACTGCATTCTCCTGTCGTTCTGCAGTTGCGTGCCGTCGAAACCAGTCCTTGCTTCCTTCGTCGGCCTGGCTGGATTGTAGTGCACAATTCCTCGCTCTTCCATAAGGCGAGATTGGCCTGGAAGTCACTTGTTGTAAGTGTGCAGAAGACCTTTTGAACACGGACCATGACACCTTACCTGTGCATACGCATCTACGTCTTCACGCTCCCCCCTCGTTGGGCAACATTCCGCAGCCTAGATCCTACGTGCTCAGCGAGTTCCGTCAACTGAAAGATTGATATTCAGAACCGTTTGAAACTTTACTCCGAATCGTCGTTGCCGAAATCACTGATGACAAGCCTAGTATACTGCAACCCTATTACTTACGTTCACAGGCCCGAGACCATTGGATCCCAGTTTCACCTAAAGATTGTCGTTCTTCATCTCCGGCAGACGGTGTCAGTGATAGTCTCCCGTTCAACACTCCTAGCTAGTATTCTACCAACGACTGAGCACTAGATGACCTTGCGGGGCACCAAAGACATCTGAGAATTTGCGAGAGCTTTCTGTTGCTCGGACTCTCCTTAAGCTGCATGAAGCTCAACAAGGAACTTTTAGCCATGTTCTCAGTGGAAAGCTGTGGTGTTGGCAATATAGAGTAGTATGACTGGTGAATGCGGCCCAAACTTTGAGCCAGACTAAACCTTCGATGGGACTTCCTACTCGCAGTGTTTCCTCTGTCATCAAGTCGCACTCCCAGATATCTACGAAGCCGCCACATCGGCTCGGGTACGCTAGCCTTTTTTTGACCACGGCAGTCCCTTAATGTGATTAGGACACATTGAGTTCATCGTACGCGTGTGGCTCAGAAAAGAACAGACCTTCGTGATTATCAACGAGTGATTGTGAATGCAAAGAGTGCAAAAAGCAGCTAGCACGGGAACTTCGAAGAGTTGTGAGCTAAAATGTACGAGGAAAGTTATGGTCTCGTACCTGTCGCAAGATATTGAATGCAACTAGTATGTTGTACTGGCTGTTTCTTCGCTTAAGGGCTGCGATGGGACAGTGTCCTTGGGGTTATCTGTGCTGATAGATGATGCTCCGGGAGTGATATGGATGCCCAGGGCTTCGACCGGCATCGTCGGTTGAACCCTGGGTGCAGTATGATAACTGGGAGATGTTGGAGTGGATGGTTGCGACACCAGACTATCTCTCGCGCTGTGAGAACGCCCGACAGTATCTACCAGATGGTGTCAGTATCGCTATCAGAGGAGCTAATCTTAGCACCAAGCGCACCGTAGGTCCGTGTACCAGGACTAGACTGCCCTTCAGAGCGAGTGGTATTTCTGTGCGGAAGGGCCGGTCCTGGATGGGCCCCCGTTTTCAATCCTGTCACTACGGGGATGGGGGCCTTTTGCCCTCGCTGAACGGGAGAACCAAAATAATATCCACCACCTTCCGCTCGCCAACGATAGCTCCTAGTAATCAGATCGTAAAGCGTCATCCTGGACTCGGTTGCTCGAGGATGGTCTGGGAGAGCAGTGATGCACGCGTGACCATCGAATTCCATCCCGAGCCTTCGCAGATTAGACTCGTTTCTCTCCCACCAGTCTTCCATATTCTTCTCTCTCTCTAAGTTTGTCACCAAGATGACGACTGGAGCTGCAAGCCGACGGGTTACAGTACAGAAGGTGTTGTAGTTTTTCACAATCGACTGGTGCGCCCTAGACCCACGAATGCAGTAAACGAGGAGGTCGATTTCACCTTGGCGGTGTCTTTCCCGAAGGAACTTCTTCAATTCTCCTTCGGAACTTCTCTTAAACAAGGAGCGAAAGAATCCTTCTCCGAGGCCACGAGTATCCCACAGGTTGAATCCTTCATTGCGTATCGCTGTCTCGCAGCGTGCGCTAACACGTGTGCACGCTTTACCATCGTCGGCAGTGTGGGCGACACCGAACCCAGCAATGAGATTGATACTAGAGCTTTTGCCTGCCCCTGTTTCTCCGACAAAAACGATATTCCGAGGGTAATCTCGAGGTTGAGACGACTTTGATGGAGTGAGCTTATTGAAGGACGGGGTGTGTGGTTACCGACAAACCTGGCTGATTGACGCCGTCACTTCGTTTGCTTCAAGTCGCAGGGAGAGAATAGAGGTGGATCTATCGCCCAACGTCTTCAGCGTGTCACGACGCTGCGACATGATAAATTTGCTTGGAAGTCGTGAATACGATTCTGAACGAGCGATTGTCGAAGTCCAAAACGACGATGAATATTCCAGTGGTGAAGGCAATATGCCAAGGACGAGACGAAAGAACTGGTCTGAGAGGGGAGGCTGAGAGGATCCCAGGCTGAACTTGGATTGTCCACGCCAGCGTTAGGCAATGGGCAATGGGCATCGCCCATTGAACCTAATGGCAAGGCCTCGTGAGGTCCACGTCGTGAGTTCCCACGGGTCTTGCTTCATCCTAGCGTCACAGAAGTTCTTCAACAGGGGACGTCCGAGCCTAGCAAGGATGCTGTCGGATAGCTACCACGCGGTACTTTGCGATGGCTACCACCAGTACAAGGTGTGGTTCGGCTTCACCTCGTGACCTTGTCATGCACCTCAGGCAAAGGGCTGGGTGAATAGGTGCTAAACTGAGATTTAAATTCACCACGGACGAACGTTTGAGGGGACAGTTTGACACAGAGCGATCATGATACATACGCCAATGATCTCACTCGAGGGCCATTTTCTGGGCATTATTCTGTGTCAGAATACTTCAAGTGGCTTGGTCAAATCCTTTGTATTATATTGCAGAGAGAACTTCGCGTTTTAAGATTCAATGACCCTGGAGGTCACCTGTTGGTACTCGGATGGGAATCCATTGTGCATGCCATGAAAAGTGCATGCAGTAGCCATGATGCCAGAAGAAAAATGTGATATCAAAACCGATAAGTGTCCAGCATAGGCATGACAGGGTGGACACTGAGCTGCCAGCACTTGCAGCTTTAATATTTAGATTGATTCACATTCTGGTCGGGCGCAGCATAGCGTTGCATTCATGACGCCCAGCCTACATTGTGATTACATACAGTGTCTCAAAATGGAAATGCACAACGTGCACTTTTGTCGAATTACTCTTCGTTTGACTGCAACAACTAATAATTGGTGATTATATCAGTGTGAACGTGTTCTGCTACGTCTAGGCTACCTGTCCATGTAATTTTCTTTGAAGTACATCAATTGAACAATGAGTTTTGGGGACAATAGTCGGATGAGTACTGTGCATTACATATTATCTCGGCTGGCCCTCCTACAAATCCCTGACCTGCAGCGAGGGCATGAATCCCTGGCACCTGAGGTACACCTACAATCCCTCTGTGGGCCTCGTATCTACATCCTCATCATGACAAAGTACACCTCTCCGACAAAGAAAG
>KN819346.1:309490-321756 GCA_000827475.1 Paxillus involutus ATCC 200175
ACTTGACGGTACGTGCTGGCTTAGCGAGTGGAGGCCTTGAAAGGCACATATATAGGTGATTAGTGGTGAAAGAACAAGCCACTTAGCGAAAATACATGTACTGTATCTGTCCTCTGACACAACATCATGAGAAGCAACGTCCTATGGAGCAGAAGCTACGGACCTTAAGAGCTGCCAGTGAGATATCTGAGGTTTATACCAGTCCTAACTTGGGCCTAACAGGTCGCTCTTTGCGGGTCCTTGGATGCTCTATGGGAGTTGATGCTGGTTGGAGATAAGCGCATATCGAGGACGACTACTACGTACGTACAGTCCGTCTGCCAGTGATTGCGAACGATGGCTCTTGAAGCTGAGGAGAAGTCGAGGATAGAGCACGTAGATGTCACCGTTGCGTCTGCGACTAGCATTTCTGATCTTTATGCGACACCCCCGGGTTAAAAAAGCAGAGCCAGAAGAGGCCGATGGCAGTACGGTTGCATAGCCTCTGTGACGCTGGGGCCTGCTAGCCAAGTTTTCTTGGCGAAGAGCTTCAACTTCACGGAAGTTTTGTGCCACTACTAGTACTTTACTAGTACTAGTAGTAGCACTTCCGAATCGCGATGCTGACCTAATACTCAGTACGGTACAGCGGTAGCAGTTAGCGAAAATACCCCACCAAGTGACTAACAGTACCCACACCAGCCAAGTCTTTTGTCGGTATGGATCTGGTGCGACCGTGCGTCATATCTCATCAAACAAACCAACTAACATCTAACCGTCGTTCAGACCTCCATTCTTTTTGGCTATGGCAATTCACCCAAAGGTGCAAGAGCGTGCGCAGGCAGAAATCGACGAAGTCGTTGGTAGAGGGAGACTTTAAAACTTCGATGATAGAGCCTCGCTCTCATACGTTGAAGCCGTCATGCCTGAGTTATACAGGTGGTGCCCAGTTGTTCCCACAGGTAAGTGAAAAAAACGGGATGCTTAATCTCTTGCGGTAGGACCATTGGACACGACGAGTCCAGATATGAAGACCCATACACCTTCCACCGCTCTCGCTTCCTCACACCGGAAGGTAATCTAAACGACGACGATATCCGCTATATCTATGGATTTGGTCGACGCATCTGTCCCGGGCGCTCCCTTGCAGCAGCATCCCTATGGATTGCTATCGCCCCGATCCTTGCAGTCTTCCAGATTTGAAAGGGAAAGAACGCACACGGTGAGGACAATGAGATCGTGCGCCAATTCGCAAGGGGACAGGTTACGTGAGTACTATGCCCGTTCCATCGTATGTTCATGGCCCTGACACGTCTGCGTGTTTGGAATGTAGTCATCCTTCCCCATTTCAGCCTGAGATCATTCCAATACCTGTGGAGTCGGAAGAGCTGGGGAGGACGCAAATCTGAATCTTGGATTGTCGGAGTGTACTATTCCGGATGTACTGGTGGTGTACGTGTAATTCGTCAATCCTCGTCAGGAACATTTTCAACGTAACGAATTTTAGCAATACGGTACTGATTGTTCATAGTATCAGAAGACGCGGTACGTGGCAGAACAACCGAAATCACCACGTACGATCCGATAAACAGAATCAGCTGAAATTGCGCACAGAGCTGATAGTCTAATAAAGTGGTAATCAGAGATGTCCCTGACAAATCCATCTTCCGAGACGCCGTTCTTGCTCTCAGAGGAAAAATGGCTAGGGAGATGTTGTATGCCCATGTCATGGCGTTGATTGTGCCTCTTCATCCTAGAATCTTAAGCCACGCTGACGAGAGTTTTCTAGTGTATATCTCAGTGGGTTGGTGTTGACGGCGTATTATATTATTCGAAGAGTTTTCCATTCTCACTGTTTTGCACCGTACATGTGTCAAGATTCTGTGTGCCTTCAACCCCATCTACCAAGGCTTCGACTAACAAGACTCTGGTGTACTCTCTCCTTCTGCATTACGTAGACACGAATCCTGACCTAGCCGCAGCAGTCGACTTTGACCGCTATCTATTTGCTCCCCTGTCTGATACAACGTTCGTTTTGTCAGTGTAAGACAGCGGGATCCATGACGGAAGCCTACCTGCGGCCTTCAATACGGAGCGACGCACTCGCCATCATAGAGGGGTGATGCAGATCAGTTTGGTGTCACGCTCAAACATCCTCGCGGGTGCTGGTGGCGAAATGTAGCCAGCGGGCAATGCCACAACCGAGTTGGATGCAAGAAGAACAAAGAAGGGTAGTAATATGAAGGCGAAGTGCATCGTGATTCTGTTTAGGTGTTAGATACGAAGGCGAGGACGTTTATGAGGCTGTTTTGTGTTGAAATTGCCTTCTCGTAGGTAGCCATTTTATACTAGTAGTTCAATAATGATTGCTCGACAAAGCAGCTGAGCCTGTGCATGATGGCAGACAGGCTACCGGTCGACTCGGGGTCCGTTCAAATTTAACATCATCGGGTCTGGCGAAGAGATGCCCAAAATCATGCACTGGCAGAGGACTCACGAGTAAATACGGAAATCCAGTGCAGTTTCCAATGCTCAAACGAGCACGCTGTACGGTAGGTTTCCTCGTCGAGACTTATCACGATGAAGCAATATCGATATCTGGTATGGGCGTAGCCCCCACGGCAAGGAAGGGAAAACTATGTCGTCTGTTCCGGTTCGCTCTACATGCACCACGCATGACTGCGAAATGGATAGCCATTAAAACCCACTTGAAGGGTGTTGTAGGTTTGATCCATCTGCATCAACCTGGAACCAAACACCAGAAGGGACGGTGAGAAGGTCCGAGGCTGGCAGTCAGAGCTTCTGACCCGAACGGGGCGCACGTTCAACACAACAAATCCGACTCCATCGTGACAGAGAGGAATTAGACCGACCAGCGGGTCGCCATGGGCAAGGAGATGAGGACGGCGCCGCTGTGCGTATGCCCAAATTAAGGCACAATGTTGAAGTAATCGACATGATATCTCCGCATATCTCCGCATCTTCACGCTTTGGTAAGGCTGTTTCAATGCGAGGCTGTCGGCTCTGCGTAGAATTTAAAATTCTTTCTAGTGCCAACTGTACTACTAGCAGTAGGGTTACGATGTGCATACAAGTGTCCCGCCTGGCATTTGCTTTCAATTCCTTCAAGATACAGGCCGACCTGTCACGAACGCTCCTCCCTAGTAGATATAGATCGTCATCTCGAAAGGTAACTACACTTTTACCATCGACTCGGATGTGAAACATGTTGGTTTTACTCATTCGTGCTCGGCGTTACAGTGCTGATGCTGGGTTCTGGACACCCAAAAAGACTGTTGGTTTCTCCCCTCGTCAGCCGGGAGCGGGCTCAATGATCATCTAAGATAGAGGCGGTGGGCTTGATCCAGCGAAGCTGCAACACCATCAAGTAAGTCCTGTCCAAAGCTATCCGAGTCCATCATGTAGGATGCTCAGTGCATGTTCATTTGACAGGCATGTGCGTGTGGAGCGAACTGGAATAGACACCATGGCTTCCCCTTCGATCCTAGCGCGTGTGTCTGGCATTCCGTATAACTACCGTCGTTCAGCAACAACTCTGAGGATCAGTCTCTCTGACACCTCAGCGTCCTCATGTCATCTGCAAATGCCATCCTCGAGGGCCTGCAACTGTTTAATTATACATGTGGTGAGTGCGAATATCAATCATGAACGTTGACCGCCCTCTAACATTGCCACGCGTGAATTGTCGTTGTGAAAAGTCGCCGGTGTGGCGGCAGTTTGCTACGACTACAGTATGGACACCAATCTTGCTGTATCCTTATCTGCGACTGATCACTTTCCTAGTCCTTACGTTCTCGTGCGAGGTGAGCTGACTGGCTTTTTACTTGCACGTGTTGCTTACCCTATGCCTAAGGTAGATCTCATCTGGGTACGTCGCATTGATTTCTTCAAGAGAATGCTCGTCAACTCCGCCTAGGGGAAGTCCTGGTCCACGATGTCGATACTCTTTATCGTAGTAAGTGCCCATGGAGCATTGATTGGGCACACCGCTTGACGAGGGCTACTTCATCAGGCGCGGTATCTCGGACTTGCACTTGCGATGTACGTGTTAATCATCCTCATGTTTCCCACTGGCAGGCTACTCACGGTAACATTCAGTGTTAGCGGATTATGTATGTCACGTAACTTTCGCAAAGTCCTTGGTGAATGATCCGCATGTAGGGTCAGGAGCCGGCGTTTTCTATATGTCCCAACAGGTCAGGCAGTCCACTTTTATGAGATTACTGGTAATTGACTGAGTACAGGCGTGAGTGCTACTTTTTTCTTGACACAGCGCTTCTACAGCGACTTGTGGGGGTGAAACAACAGATGTACGCAAATTCCATCACTAGAAAACCATTTTTAAATGTTTATTTCAGGTGTTGCTGTGATCCGATTCCTTGGGTGGGGAGGGTTCATCTACTTCGCGGTGACGAATGGTTGGTAACTCCCAGGTGTCCGAATCTCAGTATATTGACTCTAGCTCTGACTTGAAGCCATCATGGTTTTCCGCGTCGCGGTTATGTTCAATCACCCTAAGAGAACAACTTATATCCTATCGTTCATGTACTTGCTACTCGTCATCGAGGCATTTATTATCGAATTTCTCTGGATAGGTCCTGATAGTGGCCTCATCAGTGAGGATGCGAACACTTGTTGTCTACGTTATTCTGACTTGACTCCTCACAGTCTCAAGCTTTACTCTGGTCGACGATACCGATACCCTCTGCCAGATTCAGCCAAGCAGAAGCATTATGCTTCCCATATACGGCCGCGTTCCTTCGGCCTTGTTCGACCTTCTTATATTGGCCCTTTCGGTTTATTGCTTTGCCGTACATGCGATTGAAACCAAGAAAAGGCTGGGAAGGATAAAAGTCAACGTTTACATGCGGCTACTGTTTGAGCACAGTGTTCTCTACTTTGTCCTGTGAGGCTAGCTGTCTGCCGAGCATCGTTTATTTAATACTTATAATGGCCATAGTAACCTGGCCGGGAAGGGGCTTGGCTACGGGACGGCATTTTTGTATTCGGTGAGTAGCCTTCACTGTGTGTTCGCTCACCTTCAGTGAAACCCTGCTTCCCCTTTAGCCGTTGTACTACGCGCTGGCAAACCTGTATTGTGCCAACCTTCCCTACCTACTCTTCCCTCGACTTGTACTCAGATTCAAGGGTCATCGCTCGGGATCAAGTGGATTGTACGTAGCTAGCGCTCCTCAACACCCGCACCCGCACTCGCACTCGCACTTGGCATCGTCTGGCGATCAAAGAAGCGAGGTGTTTGAATTAATAGATGTCAATTCTCCTGCCGGTCGACTCCCCAAAAGCCCCTTGGGCTCAACGAAAGGAGGGACAGAGCTCGTATAACCATCGGAGCTTCTTCATGGTGTCTCCTTCACACAACGCTGCCTTCGCTTCACGTTATCTCAGAGGATAGTTTTTTTTTTCGCTGAAACTGCTTTTATGTTCTCGTTTCTTCATATTTATTCAACTATATATGTGTGTAGTATGTACACCTTTTGTGGCCTTTGCTTATCAAGGAGTCTCCCAGACTCGGCTTTCCCTTCTTTCATGCCGCCACTTGCCGAGTAGCTTTGCCTAGTGGTGGCGAAACGGACCTCGGGCCTCAGCTGCCTACTCGGTTTGTGAGGTACTGAGGTACGTCAAGCCACCTCCAGAGTTTATAGATCAGTTTTGCGTAGGGAAGCGCCCATCTTTCTTGGCTGTGACCCGGAGGGATCACGGAGATCGTGACGCCGACGTTCATCCACCGGGCATCCAAATATAGTCACGGTGGAATCAAGAGGCTCGTCACTTTCTTGAAGAGTACCATGCAAGGCTTCTGCTTAAAGGGAGTGGTCACGGTCTCGCCCGTCTTCCCCGTCTGACGAATACTCTCCTTGAGAGTCCACGCTTAGCTGTGAGTTGTAAATGACGCGCCTACCATGTCGGAGCTCGACAGGGCTCGGTCCTGCAAGGAGATGATGAGATGGAGTTAAACGGCGAGGACACCGAGGCGAGGCCTGCCACTTCTGAGCCACGTTACATACCTTCGAGATTCTCTATTTTAAACCACTAGCCCTGCGTGATATCCCACCCGACTCCAGGGAACACTTGCTGCTAGTAGACTTCCACACCGCTCAGCAGACTATGGACGGCTCGGTGTCGAGCACCGCATGCGTTGATCGCAAGACTGGTGTGACTGCTTGCAAGTGAGTCTCCCTGCAACGCACCAGTTGTTTCTCTTCGACCCAGCCAGTGCTTACCGTCATAGCAGGTACCGGATGCTGAGGGTAGGGTCAGGGTTCCGCTTTTGCTACTGGAAAGTGCGTACTCGCTGATCTACTGCCTTTCAATTTGATTTGATGATGAAAATTTCCTTCTTGCAGAAGTAAGGAGAACTCCAACGCAATATACCGGGCACGGATCCCAGCTGTGGCCCGTACAGGGTGAAGACACAAACTGGCGGTGAGGCGGTCTGTCCTCAGTCTCCATGCTAGTAATCAGCCCCTAGGTATACCATAGAGGGAACAAAGCCGTTGCTTATTATGCCTTTGTGAAACGGTTCGACGTCACAGAGTTAACATGTTCTGTCTTCCTACATCCTTCGTGATCGAATGTCGAACTTGGTATGCGCCTTGTGCCAATACAAAGCACACTATATATGCGGGATTTAAGGAGGACCGAGCCAAACTCTTGCGTTCCTTCGTTCGCTACCGTGGTGTAGACCAGTGCAGGGAAGCAACCTTTGGCGCGTCCAGAATGCAAGATCGATGAGGAAACCCCGGCCACGACCAAGTGAGTGCGATCCAGATTGAAGAAACGAGGAGGACTGCGAAAATATTACAAGCAGAGAGAGCCCATCGCCGCAGTGAACCTCGAGGTATCTGAAAAAGTGAAGTTACATACTCAATGTGGAGAACCCGGTTGTGGGCTTGTCCGAAAGTGCGAAAGACCCGGAAAGAGGACTACGCATACTTGGAAAGCCGAATGGGTGCCTCCGCCAAGGGTACCAGAGGGTGTAGTACGCATCTTCTTTGATAATATACATCAGTCACCAACAAGCTTCCCCCAACACTGAAATCATACCGCCGATTCTATTACCTCCCCTTCCCACCCTTTCCTTCCTATCCCTACTTTCAGCCCACCCACCCAACCCCAACGAAATCACAAGCCAAAACTACCCACAGAACACTCCCTCACATAGAAACACCGATGCTCAGAGGGGAGCTCGCGTGGGACGAGGGGCCGCAATGTACGCGTGGGGAGCATCGAGTGTGTGTCTGGAGTCGGCGATGGGCGTCGAGGTTGCGGCCGAACATGAGCGAGAAGAGGTTTCAGCCTATTAGAGGTGCGAAGGAGACGTAGCCCCAGTTTCAGTGAGGTGGGCTGGTGGTGTGGAAAGGAATCGTTAGCGTGTGTCGCTCCGATGATGGTTAAGACAGGGTAAAACAGGGTGGAAAGTCGAGTACATGAGAACTCAACTTACCCAGTCCACCACTCAATAACGATCGTAGGGCAAATACCAAATAGGCTCCCATAAGCAAGCACCAG
The DNA here is from genome assembly GCA_000827475.1 of Paxillus involutus ATCC 200175. Taxonomy (NCBI): domain Eukaryota; kingdom Fungi; phylum Basidiomycota; class Agaricomycetes; order Boletales; family Paxillaceae; genus Paxillus; species Paxillus involutus. The sequence continues at coordinate 317,021 of KN819346.1, forward strand.
ATGATTACTATGTAGAGTCCGTCTGATTGCGAACGATGGTTCTTGAATTGAACTGAACTGAAGTTGCAGAAGGGGCCACTGGCGGCACAGTTCGAGCTTCCACTGGCATGGCCTCTGTGATGATGGCGCCTGTTGGCTAAGTTTTCTCGGCGAAAAGCTGCTGATAGTACGTATGACAGTGAGCGAAAAAGTGCAAGTCAGAGGCAAAACAACATGTGAGTCGTGCGTTTGTAACGTCTCTTTGCAGGAGTGAGTACCTATGAAAAAAACTCATTCAACGCCCCGTCTGCTGAAAAGGTTCCCTAGATAGACGCGTGAGCTCCAGGTACCGCTCCCCCTCCCCCAAAGATACGGGTCATTGTTTTCCCGCGTATGTTAACATTGTGGAACAGGACGGAGATATTCTTACTAGTACGCGACGCAGGGGGGGAACTCAGCCTCTGAACCCCAATATATACATGCACAGCTACTACTTGGGGGTAGCTGTAAGGCCATTAACGCGAGATCAATAGTCATCTTACATTTGAGTCAGCTGATGAAGGCTCGATGCATGAGATGGACTTACCCGGAAGGTCGTATGATTTGGATTATACCTGACTTGACGGTACATGCTGGCTTAGCGAGTGGAAGGCTTGAAAAGGCATATATACAGTTAGTAGTGAAAGAACAAGCCACTCAGCGGAAATCATGTACTGTATCTGTCCTCTGACAAAACATCATGAGACGCAACGTGCTATGAAGCAGAAGCTACGGGCCTTAAGAGCTGCCAGTGAGATATCTGAGGTTTATAGCAGTCCTAACTGAGAACTAACAGGTCTCTCTTTGTGGATCCTTGGAGGCTCTACGAAAGCTGATGCTGGTTGGAGATGATGAGCGCGAATATCGAGGACGACTACTACGTACGTACGTACGTACAGTCCGTCTGATTGCGAACGGGGGCTCTTGAAGCTGAGGAGAAGTTGAGGATAGAGCACGTAGATGTTGCGTCTGCGAGTAGCATTTCTGATCTTCAGTTTATGCGACACCCGGGTTAAAAAAAAGCAGAGCCAGAAGAGGTCACTTGGCAGTACGGTTCCATAGCTGTGATGTTGGCGGCTGCTAGCCAAGTTTTCTCGGCGAAGAGCTGCTTCAACTTCAGATTTTGAAGTTTTGAGTCAAGAGTCAAAGATTAATCGTTCAACCGTGCGGCGTGCCACTAGCTATATTAGTACTTACGATGCTGACTAATAGTACGTACGAAATACTACAAAAATCCCCCGCCAAATCTTTTGTCCGTATTCTTGTGCTTCAAGTCTGCTACCTCAAGTGGGGTCATTCGACTCTCTCAGCCGCGCGTGACTGGCAAAGACTCTAGCACGACTCATCGACTCGTTGTTCAAGTTGGCCTCACTGATCTCCGGCACGTCCAAGTCTATCATCGTGACGGTATGAATTTCTCATAGCGTCGAGCGCTCGGCGCACCTTCAAGCCACATGTGCACAAGTTCGAACACGAGGCTTTCGTCACTACCCTTAGACTCTCGTTCCAACAGGCCATCCAATAAGCTTCAGCGCTGGACACCGCCACTTCCCAGTCCTTCGTGTCACACCATGTCCACGCAATCCGTCATGGAGAGCAACCAATCAGACCCCGCCAACTGGTTCTTCTCAGACATTCTCAAAGGAAATGAGCGGATTGTCTCGTTCGCCAACGTAGTGATAAACCGCGAAAAGGACATCACCACCGGCGTTCTATCTGTGTTGAACTTCACAAGAATCGTCTTTGGCCTTGAACAGAATTCTTCGCTCATTTCCGACGTCATTGGATCCTTGCACACGGAGGATACGATCGAGGTGTGTGGATGCTTTCGAAGAATGATCAATCAGCACACTTGTTCATTTCGATGACATCCCATCTCTCTTCAGAAATCTCTCGCCATCTGTCACGAATGGCCCGACGGTTTGCACATAAAAGTCGAAGAAGCTTACCGTATCCCTTTATTTGAAAGATCGCTCAAACGTGTGTCTACAAAGTGCAGTTGACCAACGTCGGATTGGTTCACAACCGTGTTGAAGTAAGTGCATTTACTTGACGCCAAGGAGGCGGAAGGATGATCTTGACGCTGACAGGGATTTGAAAACTGCCGATTCGTCGGCCGCCATCGTTCTCACTCGCTACCCAAAGGTCGTTGCGTGCCTGCGGCTCTGCAATGTTGCTGGACCGGACGTCTTCGTGATATTTAACCCGAGGCCAACCTCAGATCAGCAGCAAGCAGCGAACCTGACGTTCAACACATCTCTCGCACAGACTGTGCAACGCTTATGTGGCATCTTACCTGAGAAGCACGACCCCGTCCAAGGCGGTCCTAACTGGCGGACCCTACCGGGAGGACATTGCTATGGAGATATATTTGTGCCCAGAGCGATTTCTCATGACGCCCAGGCTTTGGAAGACAGCCTGCTCACGTCAAGCTTGGCTGCGTTGTCGTTACAGGCGGAAGTATCCGCGCTACAACGCGAGAATCAAACACTCACAACTCAGATCCAACTATTAGAGGACAGTGTTGTTAGATTCGAGGAGGAGCTCCGGGAAGAGAAGATCAAGGCTGAGCGCCTTCGATCGTACAAGCCTGGTCCAATTCTTACTCGAAACTAGCCTCGCCTTCCACCGGAAAGACTGCATGGGGTGCTGTCGGGACTGGCAACAAGCGCATGTCCCGGGCAGCAATTAGCGACGTCAGGGAGGAAGATATCTGGGGAAATGCTTCCGATGGAGAATGTCTCCCTCGTAGGAAAATACCCGAGTACCCTCATCGACGTGGTAATGGAGAACCCACATCAAGATTCACCGCAAGGACTCGAAAGCGTCAAGGGCGTTGGGACGAAAGGGTGACTGTACGGAGGGGTGCAACGCGTCTTCATATTGGCCATCGATGTAGGAGGCTCTGGGGAAAGAAAGCTTCTTGCGCTTCAGTTTCACAAGCCATGAAATATTGCGTTCCATTCCACTGCAATAGACCACAGACCGCCAGCAAGAGACGTCGAGATCGTCTCCTGTCATATCGCACAAACATCTCCGAAGCACGGAACCAACTGGCGAGATACAAGTATTTGGGGCCTGTGTAACATGGGGGTGAATCGGGCACAAACAGGACTCTTGGAAACTGATATCGTACCGAGTTTCACCTTGAATGAGTACTAGTGTGTAGTTGGATTCCATGCCAGCTGGTCGTCATCGTGAGCGAGATCGTTGGGATCCTTGATAGAAAGACTTACAAGCCTCAGCCAGCGCCCTGTATCACAGCAAGATAGCCAGAACAAACCGTTACCAAATCGAACGGATCTGACACCGCCTTCAGCGACTGGCATATGAACCACAGGCGTGCCTCGGCATCTATGAGAGTGACGCCGAGTGTAGCATGACGTCGCCCGTGCCATGATGGAGCATGTGGCCGTTCTGTAAAGGGGTAAGTTCAGGGCTGGTTTGAAGAGATCCATATGGATCGGCGGTCGTTTTTACGCTCGTCCTTCTCGAATCCCGGGCTCAAATGAAATGGCTATGTCGTCCCAAGACTCAATTATTTCCTGGTTGTGAAATAATGACTTCTCGTTTTCCTTCGTGAGGCCATCTGGATGTGCGCATGAGCAGTTGTATATCGCTGACTGGCGTTGTTTAGACTACTTAGGTTGAGAGTTGAAACTCTTTGGGTGGTTTTCCGTGCCTCCTTGATGATCGCAGCTGAAACTGGTTCAAGACCTTGAGACACAATTTCTTCTGAATATTTCCTACAATCATTGCTTAGTTCAGTGGGGGGAAAAAGGCAGGCCATCTTCCGTCTTCAATCGAATGTGCGCGACACTGTCAAGGAGGTAGAATGATGGCTCACTAGAAGTCGGAGTCAGGACTACAACATCTTAGAGTCCATCTGGACAGCGAATGTTGGTGGAATTTGAGAAGCAAACTTCAACATGACCAATGCATGTGATATGGTCAGGTAATCTGGGAGATCCCGGATTCCATCGCTTACCTACCACCATGTCGTCTGAGTCTGATGCCTCCAAAAACTCCAGAAATAGTCAGGCCTCCATCCACTCCCTTCGTTCTCGAGGTACAGTCGATCCAACAACCCTGAAGAAGAGCAGAAAGCCCTCTGCCAAGTGGACTCTAGATGAAGAAACTGCTTTTATTGATTTTCTCCTTTCCCAGTTCTCAGCAAGCGGTGATGGAAATCCGAGGAAGGCCACATTCAATGAAGCTGCCACTCTCCTGAAGAAAAAATTCCCAAAGGCACTAGGTGCTGAGAAGACAGGTGATGTTTGCAGGAGCAAATGGACGGCAGTATGTGGCTTATCTCACAATCAATTGAACTGCTTATCCGATCAATCTATGTTTGATAGCTCAAAGCTGCATACCATGCAGTCGTGGATATCAAGAATACATCAGGATTTACTTGGAGTGATGATCAGGGAGTAGGTGTCACCTTGAAGCACAATGACGTCTGGGAACGATATCTCAAGGCAAGTTTTTTTTTATTTACCGTTGGCAGTGGCGTTTTTCAGCTGACGTTCAAGTTGGTTCACTCCTCTCAGCGGCACCCTGCAGCAAGACCATTTAAAAACAAGGGCTTCAAGCACTTCCATACAATTGAGCAGATGATGCCCAAGATCTCGAAAGGCACTCACGTCTTCCGACCAGGGCCCGCTCAAGCTGTGAACACATCTCAGGCTGGGTCAGCCTCAGCTGACAGCAAGCTCACT
>KN819346.1:373688-393369 GCA_000827475.1 Paxillus involutus ATCC 200175
CCTTGCAGGTTATTGGCCAACCTATCAGGATCGACGGTGTCGGTCAATCAGCTGGTTGGTTGAGGAAGAGTGCATGGATCTGTGCGTTGAAAAATGGAACATGACTGACCAACTGATAGATCCGGGATTGCTGGAGAAGCTCCCGATGACGCACAAGTACGTCCCGAAATATTTAACGCCAGATGGGGCATCGGAGATGTTGATGATATATCCCAGCAGAGCGATCAACTGTGTAGCGAATATGAACGGCGAGCGAAGTTTCATCTTGTCTGAGAAATGTGCGAGCACCAAAATGGTGACGGCTCACCAGGATACTCATTAGTTTTCCGTCAAGCGAACAAGACCCAGGCTGATCGTCCACTCACTGGCGAGCGCGTAAGGGGGAACAGTCAGTAGCTGACTCAGGGATGTGCTGTATCCGAAACTGCGCGAAGTCAGTAGCGAGCAGTGTGGTACACGAGAGACATTACTCGTTGATGATGGTCCTATCCAGCAGCTGGTCAGATGATGCTGACGATGATGTCCGATAGTACTTACGGTAAGAAATACGTGATTCCGAATACTGAGGCACGATCAATACTGCCGTTCGATGGTTTCAACGGACTTACGAGGAACCGCGATGGAAACTTGGACGGTGGCCAATGCCCATACCTGGGTGGAAGTGCTCAGTTTGTCCATCCTCTCTACGAAAAGGAATACGCCACACCTGCCAGTCAGTGAAGGCGGCCCAAACTTGTTGAGACATGGGATATTCTTCATCCTGTGCAGCATCACGCCTGTACACAAGTTGCCGTTAGTGAAAGCAACGATGGTGTTATGTCGGGGTCCTACGTCGTTTTTCGATGACGAACGATCGCTCTTCAGCCGTCAGGAACTTTGCAGTGGACGGATAATCCACCATGACTTCAGTGCATCGGAGTGGGTCACACGTATAAGTCACGAACAAGAATCCATGCTCACCGAAAACTGCGATGAATCCGACTAGTATCGTTACAACCCCTTCCAAAATCTAAACGGAATGAATCATCGTCGGCGATCTGAAGCTGGATCACAGCGAGAACCTACGAAGATCCAGGACCATCCTTCGAGGCCACCATCCCCATCCATATAGTCAATGGCATATGCCAGAAGTCCCGAGAACGCCCCTGAGTATCCAGGTAAGAATCTCAGCGACTGAAAATGGTGTCTCGCCGTTACCAGCCAAGCCCGTGGCCCCTAAAAACAGCGCCAGGCGGTATTGATACATGTATTTTGGATACCACATTGTGAGGCTGTGGTGTGGTGTTAACGTTGTGGAAAGGAACGGAAATATTCTTACTAGTACGCGACACCGGGGAGGAACCCAGCCTCGGCAACACCAAGACATACGCGCGCACCCACTAGTTGGGGGTAGCTGTAAGGCTATGAGCGCGAGATCAATCTGAAGATCTTGTGCTCACGTCTTGACGAAACCCATGAGCGTCCTTCAACAGATTGTTCGATCGGTGCTTCAAGATTACGACGGATGATGGAATCTTACATGACAATTCCCGAGAGGACCTGACATTGGAATGAGCTCTGTACTCGACTGGAGTCAAGCACAGACTCACAGTGATCCCTGGAAGCCACCTTAGACTTCTGTGAGTCGATGAAGGCTCGATGGACGAGATGCACCTACCTAGACGGTCTTATGACTTGGATTGCGAGACTTGACGGTACCCGTCCGTGTGAGAAGGAAAAGAGGGAAAAGAGAAAGCTCACTTTGACGGAAACTCGAAAAGACCAAATGACTGAACGACGTGCTCGTCAACGAACCAAAAGGCAAACGCATGAATAAAGCGACTCACTATGAAGAACATTGTCTGTAAACACATCAGCCAGTAATCCACACGACACCGTCAGATGTTTGACTGACCAAGGCAATGTTATATTTGTCTCCGGTAAGATTCAGCTGCGTCATCAATCCGTCAAGTTTTGCGTTACCTATGAGAACTTCAGAAGAACGGTGGGGATAGATCCAGGCCCGTTCGCACCAATGTTGCCTGCACGTCAAATATGAAATGAGGAACACGAAAGGTTGGGCAATGCAGGACACACCCCTGTCCATGAACGAAAACAAGTACATCAAGGAAATCATGGGCATGAGTCGCAAGTCGATTCTGCGCCAGAGCTTGATTTCTTCTGCTTCTGTAATGGCGGGTGCGACACTGTGGTCCATCCGCTTATCGATGCCATACATTTCCTTCTTTTGCGGAGAGGCGCCGAAATTAACTCGGTCTTGATAGGTATCTGACGTTGCCTTCAACATCGGTGACATGTGCAGCTTCGGAGGATCAAAGCAACGGGGAGGTCTGAAGTACTAAGACCGCAGTCCTAGCCTTTTGAGTCCGCGTTCTTTGGAACCCAACATGGTTAAGCTTACTTCGCAAGCTTTGGTAGCCAGCCTGGCCATTTCAATATGAAGGGTCGACGCCCACGAGGCGCGAAGGCTCCAATGCGGCACAGAACAACGGAGATGAATACGCACGTGGCCACTGCGGATTGGCAAGTGAGAACGTCCATCTGATCATCAACATTGGTAGCCTTAGCGCCCTGGCGCCGTGGAGCGACCATTAAGGTGGCACTGCCGTCTCCAGCGCGCCAATATTACTCGGGTCATGTCGGGGGTCCAGTACATCGCCAATATTTGTTGACGACTTCTCCGTTGGGACTAAGCCGGGAAACACAACCACGCCTGTAAAGCTTTGGAGAGCATGCTTGAAGTACAGTGAATGATAAGCATCACTGGTGACAGATACAGAAAGCCACAATTTCAAATAGCTTCGATGCAGCGGAGCCACTTGATGCCTGGGTTGATGATGGCTACCATTCTTGCTTCAAGGAGATTCATGGGCGCTCAGGTACTGAGATTCCTGCTTGATCAGTCAAGGGATACGAGAAGTCGCCGGAAGAGTGCGGAAATGTACTACTAATCGATGCATCAGTGATCATTACCACCAGTGTGGTTGTGAAGTGTTCAACGTTGAACATTCAACTCCATACTATGCAGGAAGAGTGCCAGCCCTCGGGACCCTTACCAAAATCTCTGGCGTGCCTGGTCAGTGGTGCGGAGAGTCACCAGTGGGCATTGCGGAACAGTATCTTGTTGAAATACTGCATGTTGACTGTTGCTGAATTGATGCATCATCCACCATCATGATGGATGCAAGATTAAATTGCCGAAGCGCATGCTTACCCGCTGCCACGTGATGGGCCACAGAAGTCTCCAGATGGCAACGGCTCGTCGAGATGGGAATTAGAAACTTCGCCCCCGGAAAAGCTTTGCCCAGCAGCGAACCCGAACCCTCCATTCAGCCGATCCAAATTTCGGATGGCATCGAGAACTTCCCCTGGTTATCGAACTGAAAGAGAAGACCTCTTTCGACTCCTGATATTTCTGGTGGTCATCCAATGTCGAGTTACATGCATGTCCATCGGAATGGATATCTAGCATCTTGAATTCCGACTCTACTAGTTCCCAGAGACAAATGGTGGTGCAGCCGAGCTGGAACTGGTACTCTTTCGCGCCCAGGGTGCAAGCGCCAGAGTCCGGTGAGGCTTCTGCGATCTGCCATCCTGCGAGGAGGTTGATGAGAGAAATTCCAGTGCCCCCGAACTTGATCAGGAGGTGATTGGAGAGGACATAGCACGGCAGGAGGGGGGTCTGGGGTAGTAAATGAAATATATCGCCAACGTAAGTGTTTACGATGTGCGGCCCAGAGGCTGGGTCAGAGAAGCTGGATAGGCTGAGAGGCCAATGGGTGCTGGTGAGTGTTGGAAATGACAAGGATGCGGACGGTGTTGCCGGGCAGGCCATGTGGACTCCAAACACCGTCTTTTAGCTCGAAGTTCGTTCTCTACATATGCGTCTCCTCTCCACACGAGGGGGAAACGAAGAGCATCGTTATGGCGAGAACACGTATAAAGGCCCAACGGTATGGCCAGGGCGTCGCGTCCATAAGTCGACGTAGTGCCAAACCCTCTCTGCGTCACGTGCTTCTTTTCCTGAAGAGGGAGCCCAGTGTACGCTCCCTGTTGTGAGGGGAACGCGGACGCTGTACGATTGAGGGCGAATGCGAGGGGGGCCCGTGCCCACTGCCCTGGAGAGGTACGGTTAGCGGGTGACAGAGTGACGCCCCATCTGTCCCGCCTTCCATGTCAAACCAGTTCCTCCTTATTTCCAAACACGATGAAGCATAACCCACCTTCCTCTCCAATCTCCACTCTCCTCCGCGCGCTTTCCAATATCCCGTTTTCGCTTCTCTCTATGTAATGGGGTACTCCAGCCTTGAGCATGCTAACGACAGCGCCGTTGACGCGATTATCCACTTCATTACGGCGTCGAGGAGACGGTACGGTTTAGTCCTTCGAGGATGTGTGGCTATCGATCGAACGGAGGCGTAGAGATGCGGTCAGTCCACGCCCCACTGACTTAACCAGTGGGAGTCGTTCAAGACGTTTATTTGGCGCTGTTAGGTTCTAAAGCTCCCAATAAACAAGCGCAAATGCTTCCTCGGAGTTCAACTCCCACTTCTCCGACACATAGAACTTGTGCTTCTGTCATGACGGGTAAGACACTGTTCCATCCGTTCTTCGCTGCCATAAATCTCCTCCTTTTGCGGAGGGGCTCCGGAATCTAGTTGGCCTTGCTGATGATGGCGAGAGGCTGCTAGTGGACTCGATTCGGACTCGCTCATGAGTGAATGAGAGACACTGTCCAGCCCCGATAATCCTTGAGACTGTGTGTGTGGCATGAAAAGCAGTTGGGCTACAGATCGCTGGTGGTTGAGAGCGTCGAGGACAAGCTCAGCCTCGCGAGTACTGGGGGGGACCGTCGCAAAGTGGGGGCGTGGAAGTAGGGAAAGAGCTTACGGCCGCGTCCGGGTGACTCCTTAATTAGCAAAGGCCGCAAAGAGGTGTACATAGTGTTCGTTATGAAGGAACGAGGAAATAAAGGCAGTTGCAACGAAAATAAATCTATCCCTATAACATGACGCGAAGGTAAGGTTGTGCGAAGGAGACACTAAACACCTCAAAGGTGAAGAAGCCCCGACGGCTATACGAGCTCTGGCCCTTCTTTCCTTGAGCCCTGGGTGCTCGGATCTGGAGAAATGACATCTCTTAATTGATACTCCTCGCCTCTTAGTCCACCTGATGATGCCGAGTGTGAATGCGAGTGCGAGTGCGAGTGCGAGTGCGAGTGCGAGTTCGAGTGCGAATGATGAGGAGGATCACTACCCATGTACAAACCACTTGATTCCGAGCGATGGCCCTTGAAGCTGAGGACAAGTCGAGGGAAGAGCACGTAGGGAACAGTGGAACAATACAGGCTCGCCAGCGTGAGGTACCACATCTAAAGGGAGAGCAGGGTTTCACTGAAGGTGAGTGGACACACGAAGAAGGCTACTCACCGAAGACGAAAACTGCATTCCGTCTGCAAGCCCCTTGTCGGCCAGATTACTATGGCCATTTTGAGTGTTAATTAAACGACACTCGGAAGACAACTAGGCTCACAGGACAAAGTAGAGGACACTATGCTCGAACAGCAGCCGCATGTAAACATTTACTTTTGTCCTTCCCAGCATTTTCCTGGTTTCAATCGAATGTACGGCGAAGCGATAAAGTGAAAGAAGCAATATGATAAGGTCGAATAAGACCCCTGGGATGCCGCCATACACGGGAAACATCGTGCTTCGGCCTAGCTGAAGTTCGCAGATGGTAACGTCGGCCAGAGTGACGTCTGAGACTGAGCGAGGAGTCAAATCAGCATAAAGTAGATGCCAACCAATGCTCGCATACTCACCGATGAGACCACTATGAGGACCTATCCAGAGAAAGTCGATGATAAATCCCTCGATGACCACCAGCAAGTACATGAACGATAGGATGTAAGTCATTCTTTTAGGGTGATTGAACATAACCGCGACACGTAGGATCATGATCGCTGCGAGTCAGATCTAGAGTGAACATTCTGATATTCGGACAACCTGGGAGTCACGAACCTTTCGTCACCAAGGTGTAGATGAACCCTCCCCACGCAAGGAATTGGGTCATACCAACGCCTGACAGAAACATTTAAAAAGCGTCTGCCAGTGGTCGAAGGTACGTACATCTGTTGTTTCACCCCACAAATACGTTGTAGAAGCGTTGGGTCAAGAACGAATAGTACTCACGCCTGTGACTCAGTCAATTACCAGTAATTTCATAAAAGCGGAATGCCTGACCAGCTGAGACATATACAAAACGCCAACTCCTGACCCTACATGCGGATTCGGTGCATATTCATTTCGCAGTCATGTGTATGCGGAGTGAATCTGAATAGACAACATGGGTTTCCTTTCCGAGGCGTTGGGGCTATGTCCGTAGTATGACATCGATGTATCTTAGCGCGTGTTTGATATTTCGTATAACGTTCAGCAACGACTCCGAGGATGTCTCTCTCACACCTCAGAAACACGCGTCCCCATGTCGTCTCTCGATGCCTTCCTCGATAGCCTGCAATTGCTTGAGTATACGAGTGGTGAGTGCGAATGTCGAGTTTGTGCATTAACTGCCCTCTCACTGTGCGCGTCAATTGTCGTTCGATAACCATCCGCTGTGGAAAGTCGCCGGTGCGGCGGCAGTTTGTTACGACTACGGTATAAACATCAATCTTGCTGTATTAGGACCTACTGCGACTTATCACTTTCTTAGTTCTTACGTTCTCGCGCGAGGTGAGTTGGCTGGCCTTTTACTTGCACTTGTTACCCAACCCGTGCCCCAGGTCGATCTGATATGGGTACGCCACATTGATTTCTTCAAGGGAATGTTCGTCAACTCCGCCTAGGGGAAGTCCTGGTCCACGATGTCGATACTCTTTATCGCGGTGAGTGCCTACGGAGCAATGAGTAAGCAGACCGCCTGACGAGCGCTACTTTATCAGGCGCGGTATTTCGGACTTGTACTTGCGATGTATGTCTTAATCCACAGGTTTCCCACTGCCAGGTGGCTAACGGTAACATTCAGTGGTTTCGGATTATGTGTGTCACACAACTTTCCCAAAGTTCTTGGTGAATAGCATACTATGCCATGAATAGGTTCGGGTAGGACCCACTTGATGGGTGTTGCAGGCACGCTCCATCAACCCACTGCCTCGAGGCGGGTAAAAGCCAACGGACAGCATCCGCACCTTTAGCACAAATGAGCAAGACCAACATGTTTCATGTCAATGGTAAAAGTGTAGTTACCTTTCAAGATGACGATCTATACATACTAGGGGAGAGCCTGCGTGACAGGTGGGCCTATATCTTGAAGAAGTTGGAACAAAACGCTAGAAGGGACGGTGCAGAGAAGGGGCGGCGGCCCGAGCCATGCAGTCAGAGCTTCCGACTCGGATGGGACGCTTACATGTTCAACATTGCAACCTTCGACTCAATCGTGACAGTGAGAAGTGTGGCGGACTGCCAGTGATCATGAGTGAGTGAGTCAGATGATCCGGGCTTACATAACAAGAAATTCCACGTCAACTTAAAACCATCACAATCACCCATCTTACTCAGGCTAGTATGTACGGCTACTAACGTCACTATCATTGCAGCTGATCAGATACTTACCCTCTTTCAAGGTGCAACTTCCCACTCTATTGCACAAGAGCCTCGACTTGCGGAACAGCACGAGTTTTATCACGAGAGCTGCAATCATCGATCAACCTTTTCTATCCGGTATCGATACTCACCTTCATACTATCTTCCTTCACTGAACCAGTTGACTGGAGAAGGACAATGGGCTCCATTGCCCGCTGAACCAAGCAATGATTCCAGGAAATATTCAGAATGACTCGTATTTCGAGACCCTGACCCAAGTCCCGCTGCGCATCGAACCCATTTCAGACCTTCCGAGGCATCGAGGAGCAGGGGTACGCGAGCCCTCAAGAACTATCTTAAATGCGACCTTGGCAAATCTCTCTTGGCGCCAGTCAAGCACAACGGCTGGGATCAAGGATGACCGGCGAGATTCAAATCGACAGCAGGAGCTTGATCAAGAGATACCATTCTCCTCTTTGGACTCGCAGTGTGCTATTCTCCGTTCTGGTCAACTGCCACAAGTGGGTTGAATCGCATTCACTTCAGTGGTCTAGTACGTTGACTTGGATTGTGTGCTCTCAAGGTGTCAAAATTCCGTTTTCGTCGAAAGGGACGACCTTGAGGCAATTGATGAAGTGAGATGTCATGCGCACATTCAGCGATATACAACTCCACACAACCCGAAGATAATCAAGACTTTTGGGGTGACATAGCCATTTCGAGACGAACGAACGCAAAAACGAGCGCCCAGCCATATGAATCTCTCCATAAGGCATTGATGACGTTCTCTGTCGTCGTTGTACACGCGGCGTCACTATCGAAGATAGTGGATAACTTACTGGTTGCCGACGGCAGTTTCCACTCCGTTCGGAAAGACCCCTCACGCTGCGCATCGAACCGTCCAACACCACTTTAAACCCTGGAGCCAAGGCATGAGAAGCAGGGACGTGCAAGTATTCAAGGCCTCTCTCAAACGCGACCTTGCTAAATCTCTCTTGGCCCCGGTCGACCACAACGCTTCTGACCCAGGATGCCTGGAGAGACTCGAATCGATAGCGGGAGCTTGATCAAGAAATATCACTCCGAGTGTGACAGCCCTTGGGACTCGCAGCGTGCTTTTGTCGATAGAGTAACAGTATACACATACATCGTCTCTCTCAAGTGGGACGTACAATGGGAACTCAAATGGTGTACCTGAACCCCGGTGCTCGAGAACTCGTCGACGAAGCCCATCCTTCCTCCTTCGACTCAATATCCTGACCCTGCTGTTTCTCAAGCAGTTCCTCGCGATCCAGCTGGTCATTCATACGTCTGTACGTTAAGACTATGATCGGGATCGCGATCAGTCCAATGCTTATGAACATGATCTCCAATCCATCTAAAAGGAAAAGGAAGGTTCGCAAGTTCAACGTCCTGAAACCACCGATCGTGGCCAAGACTTACGTCCAAGTAGATACCGTGGTGCATCCTGACTACGGAAGATGTTGCACGCCGCCGCGCCTCCCAAGTTAGCCGCACTGATTTGAAGCGCTATGCCGACAGCGCGCTTGTACTTTCCTTGCAGGTTATTGGCCAACCTATCAGGATCGACGGCGTCGGTCAATCAGCTTTTTGATCGAGGCAGAGTGCATGGATCTGTGCGTTGAAAAATGGAACATGACTGACCAACTGATAGATCCGGGACTGCTGGAGTAGCTCCCGATGACGCACAAGTACGTCCCGAAATATTTGACGCCAGATGGGGCGTCGGAGATATTGATGATATATCCAAACAGAGCGATCAACTGTGCAGCGAATACGAACGGCGAGCGAAGCTTGTTCTTGTCTGCGAAGTGTGCGAACACCAAAATGGTGACGGCTCATCAGGATACTCGTTAGTTTTCCGTCAAGCGAACAAGACCCAGGCTGATCGTCCACTCACTGGCGAGCGCATAAGGGGGAACAGTCAGTAACTGACTCAGGGATGTGCTGTATCCGAAACTGCGTGAGGTCAGTAGCGAGCAATGCGGTACACGAGGTGCGACTTTACTCGTTGATGATGGTTCTATCGAGCGGCGGGTCAGACGATGCTGACGATGATGACCGATAGTACTTACGGTAAGAAATACGTGATTCCATATACTGAGGCACAATCAACACCTGCCGTTCGATGCTTTCAAGGTACTTACGAGGAACCGCGATGGAAACTTGGACGGTGGCCAATGCCCATACCTGGGTGGAAGTGCTCAGTTTGTCCATCCTCTCTACGAAAAGGAATACGCCACACCTGCCAGTCAGTGAAGGCGGCCCAAACTTGTTGAGACATGGGATACTCTTCATCTTGTGCAGCATCACGCCCTGTACACAAGTTGCCGTTAGTGAAAGCAACGATGGTGTTATGTCGGGGTCCTACGTCGTTTTTCGATGACGAACGATCGCTCTTCAGCCGTCAGGAACTTTGCAGTGGACGGATAATCCACCATGACTTCAGTGCATCGGAGTGGGTCGCATATAAGATACAAACAAGAATCCGTGCTCACCGAAAGCTGCGATGAATCCGAGTAGTATCGTCACAACCCCTTCCAAAATCTAAACGGAATGAATCATCGTCGGCGATCTGAAGCTGGATCACAACGAGAACCTACGAAGATCCAGGACCATCCTTCGAGGCCACCATCCCCATCCATATAGTCAATGGCATATGCCAGAAGTCCCGAGAACGCCCCTGAATATCCAGGTAAGAATCTCAGCGACAGAAAATGGTGTCTCGTCGTTACCAGCCAAACTCGTGGCTCCTAAAAACAGCGCCAGGCGGTACTGATACATGTATTTTGGATACCACATTGTGAGGCTGTGATATGGTGTTAGCGTTGTGGAACAGAACGGAAATATTCTTACTAGTACGCGACACCGGGGAGGAACCCAGCCTCGGCAACACCAAGACATACACGCACACCTACTAGTTGGGGGTAGCTGTAAGGCCATTAGCGCGAGATCGATCTGAAGATCTTTCACTCACGTCTTGACGAAACCCATGAGCGTCCTTCAACAGATTGTTCGATCGGTGCTTCAAGATTACGACGTATGATGGAGTCTTACATGACAATTCCCCAGAGGACCTGACATTGGAATGAGTTCTGTACCCGACTGAAGTCAAGCACAGACTCACAGTGATCCCTGGAAGCCACCTTAGATTTGTGTTAGTCGATGAAGGCTCAATGCACGAGAACCGCCTACCTGGACGGCCTTATGACTTGGATTGCGAGACTTGACGGTACCCGTCCGTGTGAGACGTAGAAGAGGGAAAAGAGAAAGCTCACTTTGATGGGAACTCGAAAAGACTATATGGCTGAACGACGCGCTCGTGAATTGACCAAAAGGCAAACGCATGAATAAAGTGACTTACTATGAAGAACATCGTCTGTACAACATATCCATCAGCAATTCACATGGCAGCGTCAGATGTCTGACTGACCAGGGCAATGTTGTACTTGTCTCCGGCAAGATTTAGCTGCGTCGTTAATCCGTCAAGTTTTGCGTTACCTATGAGAACGTTAGGAGAATAGTGGGGATTCAGGTCCGTTCGCACCAATATTTCCTGCAAGTAAAATATGAAGTGAGCAACATGGAAAGTTAGGCACTGCAGGACACACCTCTGTCCATGAACGAAAACAAGTACATCAAGGAAATCATGGGCATGAGTCGCAAGTCGATTCTGCGCCAGAGCTTGATTTCTTCTGCTTCTGTAATGGCGGGTGCGACACTGTGTTCCATCCGCTCATCGCTGCCATATATTTCCTTCTTTTGCGGAGAGGCGCCGAAATCGACTCGGTCTTGATAGGTATCTGACGTTGCCTTCAACATTGGTGACATGAGCAACTTCAGAGGATCAAAGAAATGGAGGTCTGAAATACTAAGACCGCAGTCCTGGCCTTTTGAGTCCGCGTTCTTTAGAACCCAACATGGTTGAGCTTACCGCACAAGCTTTGGTAGCCGGCCTGGCCATTTCAATATGAAGAATCGACGCCCACGAGGCGCGAAGGCTCCAATTCTGCGCAGAAAAACGGAGATGAATACGCCTGTGGCCACTGCGGATGGGTCAGTCAGAACATTCATCTGATCATCAACATCGGTCGCCTTAGCGCCCTGGCGCCGTGGAGCGACCATTAAGGTGGCATTACCGTCTCCAGCGCGCCAATATTACCCGGGTCATGTCGGGGGTCCAGCACATCGTCAATGTTTGTTGACCTCTCCGTTGGGACTAAGCCGGGAAACACAACCACGCCTGTAAAGCTTTGGAGAGCATGCTTGAAGTACAGTGAACGATACGCATCAGTAGAAAGCCCTAATTTCAAATAGCTTCGTTGCAGCGGAGCCACTTGATGCCCGGGTTGATGATGGCTACCGTTCTTGCTCATGGCGATTCGACGGCGCTCAGATACTGAGATTCCTGCTTGATCAGTCAAGGGATACGAGAAGTCGCCGGAGGAGTGCGGAAATGGACTAATGATCGATACATCAGTGATCATTACTACCAGTGGGCTTGTGAAGTGTTCAACGTTGAACATTCAACTCCATACTAGGTAGGAAGAGTGCCAGCCCTCGGGACCCTTACAAATCTCCGGCGTGCCTGGTCAGTGGTGCGGAGAGTCACTAGTGGGCATTGCGGAACAGTATCTTGTTGAAACGCTGCATGTTGACTGTTGATGAATTGATGCATCATCCATCATCATGATGGATGCAAGATTAAAGTGCCGAAGCGCATGCTTACCCGCTGCCACGTGATGGGCCACGGCAGTCTCCAGATGGCAACGGCTCATCGAGATGGGAATCAGAAACTTCCCCCCCAGAAAAGGTTTGCCCAGCAGCGAACCCGAACCCTCCATTCAGCCGATCCAAATTTCAGATGGAATCGAGAACTTCCCCTGGTTATCGAACTGAAAGAGCAGACCTCTTTCGACTCCTGATATTTCTGGTGGTCATCCAACGTCGAGTCACATGCATTTTCAGCGGAATGGATATCTAGCATCTTGAATTCCGACTCTACTAGTTCCCAGAGACGAATGGTGGTACAACCGAGCTTGGATTGGTACTCTTTCGCGCCCAGGGTGCAAGCGCCAGAGTCTGGCGAGGCTTCCGCGATCTGCCATCCTGCGAGGAGGTTGATGAGGGAAATCCCAGTGCCCCCGAACTCGATCTGGAGGTGATTGGAGGACATAGCACGGCAGGAGGAGGTATTAAAAGTGAGATTGCGTACGAGTCGTTGGCAGTGATTGCGTCGTAATGCAAGCGTGGCAAGAAAAGGCGAGTTTTGATAGCCCATCTGGATTGCTCTTCCACCATCCGTCCATGGAAGATACTACATCAGGTGGAGTTGATCCCTTTTCCAGCTGGGTGATGACGGTGACGATATGGGCTGCGCGGGAGACTCTGTCACGGATGCTGATGATGGTGTCATGCGTTTCCCTTGCACCCTTTGTGACCCTGGAGATCCGATGCAAGTCTTAAGCATGAGCTTCGAGATAGCAATATCTAACGTGGTCTTTGTGGTCAGCGAGATGGAGTTCCAGGCCGAAACTGCAACACCAAACATCTAATAATAAGCACGTGATGTCAAGGGGGGTCTGGGGTAGGAAACGGAATGTATCGCCAACATAAGTGCTCACGGTGTGCGGCCCAGAGGCTGGGCCAGAGAAGTTGGATAAGTCGAGCGGTGGAAGGGCGACTGGGCGCTGGTGAGTGTTGAAAATGACAAGGATGCGGACGGTGTTGCCGGGCAGGCCATGTGGACTGCGAACACCGTCTTTTAGGTCGAAGTTCGTTCTATATATATGCGTCTCCTCTTCACACGAGGGGGAAACGAACAGACATCGTTATGGCGAGAACACGTATAAAGGCCCAACGGTATGGCCAGAGCGTCGCGTCCATAAGTCGACGTTGGTGCCAAATCCTCTCTGCGTCACGTGGAGCCCAGTGTACTTCCTGTTGTGGGGGAACGCGGACACTATACGAGTGAGGGCGAATGCGAAGGGGCCCGTGCCCACTGCCCTGGAGAGGTACGGTTAGCAGGTGACGGGGTGATCTGTCCCGCCTTCCATGTCAGACCAGCTCTTCCTTATTTCCAAAAACGATGAAGGATGACCCACCTTCCCCTCCACGTCTCCGCTCTCCTCTGCGCACTTTCCAATATCCCGTCTTCGCTTCTCTCTATGCAATGAGGTAACTCCAGCCTTGAGCATGCTAACATCAGCGCCGTAGACATGATTATTCATTCCATTACGGCGTCGAGGAGACGGTAAGGTTTGGTGCTTCGAGGATGAGTCAGATGACTTTGTCAATATTGACATGTCGTGAGGCCTTCGCTTCCTTGTCTGTACGCTGTGAGTGGGGGATGAGGGTAAGATTTTTAGCATACTGAGCCATCCAAGGTAGGAACGTACCTTTGTTCTTGCACAAACCATAGCAAGGAGACTCGGAACAACAGGAGCAGTAGCAACGACAACCCTGGGAACAAGATATCCACCAACACATCGAAGCTGAGGACTTCTGCTGCAGTGCAGCTATCGATCGAATGGAGGCGTAAAGATGGGGTCAGTCCACGCCCCACCGACAACCTCGTTCAAGACGTTTGTTTGGTACTGTTAGGTCCCAAAGCTCCCAGTAAACAAACGCAAACGCATTCCTCGGAGTTCAATTCCGAACTACTTCTCCGATCCGTAGAACTTGATCTCGTTTGGCGGCTGGTTCTACTTCCCGGTACTGTTAACCCCTCACTTGAATTGTGACTGGATTATGCGTCCTACAAAACTTCGACGGTGAGGCGCTTGGTGTGTAGCTCCATCCAACTGAGTCACATGGTGGGCTGGTACATTTCCCGGGCGCTACCTGCAGTAATCAAGAGCATCAAACGAGCTTCTACCCAGACGTAGGACAGTCGGGCGCTTCCACATGGGCACCCTCGGCCACGATACCGTGTGACGGCGGGTTCTACTTCCCAGGGCTTTCCACCGCTCTCTTGAATTGCGACAGGATTATGCATACTACAAAACTGCGATGGTGAGGCGCTTGGTGTGTAGTTCCATACCACTCGCATGGTGGGCTGATACATGTAGCCCACTTCCCATGTGTTACCTGCAGTAATCAAGAGCATCATACGGGCTTCTACCCAGACATAGGATGGCGACATAGCCGTTTCAAGACGAACGAACGCAAAAACGAGAGGCGATCCATATGAATCTCTCCAAGCCAAGCCTGAATCTACCCCTCTGCAGAACGATCATAACCTACTGGTCACGTTGCCTGTCATCGTTGTACGCGCGGTGTCACTATCGAAGATAGAGGAGCACTCCTGTGGATCACTTGCTGGTTGCCGACGACAATTTGCGATCCGTTCGGAAAGACCCCCCACGCTGCCCATCGATCCGTCCGACACCACTTCAGACCCTGGATCCAAGGGCACGCGAGTCGTCGAGACCTATCTCGAATGTCACCTAGGCAACTCTCTCCTGCCGCCGGTTAAGCACAACGGCTCTCATCAAGGATACTCGAATAGACAGCAGGAGCTTGATCAAGAAATATCACTCCGAGTGTGACAGCCCCTTGGGACTCCCAGCGTGCATTTGTCAATAGTATAGGCGTAGCAGTGTACACATACATCGTCTCTGAGCAGGATGTACAACGGGCACTCAAATGGTGTACCTGAAACCCGGTGCTCGAGAACTCATCGACGACGCCCCTCCTTCCTCCTTTGACTCAGCATCCTGTCCCTGCTCTTTCTCGGCCTGCTCCTCGCGATCCATCCGGGTGTTCAAACGTTTGTAAGCGAGGACTGTGATTGGGACCGCCATGAGTCCAATGCTAATAAACATAATCTCCAACCCATCTAGAAGGTTCACAAGTTCAACTCTGAAATGAGAGGATCATGTTCGAGACTTACGTCCAAGGAGATACCGTGGTTCATCCTGGGTGCGGAAGATGTTGCTTCCAATCATTCCTCCCAAGTTTCCCACACTGATCTGCAGCGCCATGCCGACGGCGCGCTTGTACTTTCCTTGCAGGTTATTGGCCAACCTGTCAGCATCGACGGCGTCGTTCGATCAGCTTCTCTATCTCGGGAATATGCATGCATCTATGCGTTGAAAAGACGGAATACGACTTACCAGCTGACAGATCCAGGAACAATGGCGTAGCTCCCGATGACGCACAAGTACGTGCCAAAATATTTAGCGCCGGATGGGGCCCCTGAGATATTGATAATATACCCCAGGAGAGCGATCGTTTGTCCAACGAATATGAACGGCGAGCGGAGCTTGACCTTGTCCGAGAAGTGTGCGCACACCAACATGGTGACGGCTCATCAGGACATTAGCTTTCGTTCGGGTGGGCAAGACCTCGGACCTCCACTCACTGGCGATCAGGTAAGGGGGGACAGTCAATAACTGACTGAGGGATGTGCTGTATCCGAAACTGTTTGGGGTCAGTAGGAGAGCGGCGCGGTACACGAGGGGAGACCGTACTCTTTGATTATGGTCCTGTGGAATAGCTGGTTAGACAGCGCTGACCATGACGCTCAAGAGTACGTACGGTAAGAAGTACGTGATTCCGTACACTGAGGCACAATCAACAGCCGCTTTTTAGTGTTCAAAAGGTACTTACCAGGCACGGTGATGGAAATCTGGAGGACAGATAGTGCCCATACCTGGGTAGAAGCGCTGAGTTTGTCCATCCTCTCTACGGCAATGACTACACCATACCTGCCAGTCAGTGAAGGCGGCCCAAACTTGTTGGGACATAGTGCGCTCTTCATCTTGTGCTTCATCGCGCCCTGTGCGCACAAGTCGTCGTTAGGGAAAGGAACGATGATGGTATGTCGAGGACCTACGTCGTTCTTCGATGACGAACGATCGCTCTTCAGCCGTCAGGAACTTTGCAGTGGAAGGATAATCCACCATGACTTCGATCGATGGGAGTGGGTCACATATATATAAGATACAAAGAAAATTTGTGCTCACCGAAAGCTGCGACTGACCCAACCAGTATCGTTGCGGCCCCTTCCAAAATCTTTTCGGGATGACTCATCGTCAGCATTGTGAAGCTGAATTACATACAACCGGCAACATACGAAGATCCAGGACCATCCTTCGAGGCCGCCGACACCATTCATATGACCAATGGCATATGCTAGAAGTCCCGAGAACGCCCCTGAGTATCCAGGTAAGAACCCTAGCAACAGAAAATGGTGCCTCGGCGTTACCAGCCAAACCCGCTGCCGCCGAAAACAGAGCCATGCGGTACTGGTACATATATTTTGGATACCACATTGTGAGGCTGTGGTATGGTGTTAATGTTGTGAAGCAGAATGGAAATATTCTTACTAGTATGCGACACCAGGATATAACCCAGCCTCTGCAACACCAAGACACACGCGTACAGCCACTAGTTGGGGGTAGCTGTAAGGCCATTAGCGCAAGATCAATCCGAAGATACTGTACTCACGTCTTGACGAAACCCATAAGCGTCCTTCAAACAGAGTGGTGAATCGGTGCTTCAAGATTACGACGGATAATAGAGTCTTACATGATAATTCCCCATAGGACCTGACATTGGAGTGAGCTCTGTACTCAACTGAAGTCAAGCACGCACTCACCGTGATCCCTGGAAGCCATCTTAGGGTGTGTTAGTCGACGAAGGCTTGATGCATGAGACGCACTTACCTGGACGGTCTTATGACTTGGATTGCGAGACTTGACGGTACGTGTCCGTGTGAGACGAAAAAAGAGGGAAAAGAGAAAGCTCACTTCGATGGGAACTCGAGAAGACCATATGGCTGAACGACACACTCGTGAATGAAGCAGAGGGCGTGAATGAAGCGACTTACTATGAAGAACATCATCTGTACACATATCCATCAGTAATCCACATGATAGTGACACGTGTCTGCCTCACCAAGGCAATGTTATACTTGTTTCCGGTAAGATTCAGCTGCGTCATCAATCCGTCAAGCTTTGCGTTACCTATGAGAACGTCAGGAGAACATCTGGGAAAAATCCAGGTCCGTTCGCACCAATATTGCCTGCACGTCAAATATAAAATGAGCAACCCGAAAAATTGTGCAGTGCAGGACGCACCCCTGTCCATGAAGGAAAACAAGTACATCAACGTCATAATTGGCATGAGTCGCAAGTCGATTCTGCGCCAGAGTTTGGTGCCTTGGGCCTCTTCGATGGCGGGTGCGACAGTATATTCCATCCGCTCTTGGCTGCCATATATTTCCTTCCTTTGTGGAGGGGCTCCGATATCAAATTGGCCTTGATAGGTATTTGACGTTGCCTTCAGCGTTGGTAGCGTGTCCATCTTCAGAGGATCACAGAAACGGGGAGTTCTGAAGTATTATGACCGTGATGCTGACCTTTTGAGTCCATGTCCTCCAGAAGCCATCATGGTCAATTTTCACACACGGACTTTGGTAGCTGACCTGGCCATAACGTTCAATAAGTGCTGACGCTCAGGGCCGGGCATGAAGGCCCCGATCTGCACAAAATAACGGAGATCGATACCAAGCCGCTGTGGAGCCTCCACATCGCACGGCGGGGCAAGAAGACATACATTCTTACGATGTAGAACTTCTTGCTCCGATATGTAGCGTAAACACACGGTTACACGGTTATAAGTCGCAATGAATGCTCATGGCATAAATATTTGGAGCCTACCGAGGTGCTTGCCAGCTGATCACATTTTTCATGCACCAATCAGCTCGCTGTTCCCATGTAATGAACCAGGCGCTTTGCATAACCGCTGTTTACACTTTTTTTTTTTTTGGCTGGAGGTGTGGTTAGTGACTGTCCTTAGTAACTGACCGCCATGACGTAGCACGTACTCGTCAGTCGTAACCACCTGAAGCCTTCTTTATTCACACCAGGAACGAGAAACGAGAATGCCAAGCCATTTTTCTTGGTATCTTTGCTTGTCTCGTCAACGTAGTAAGACAGGCTGGTCAGTGATCACTTATCACCAGCGTGTTATGGCAACAGTCGCTGATCGACCTGGTCCGAAAAGGGGTGTAAACATTCATCTGATGTCGCCCCAGCACCACAAAGGGGACCAGGAGGGACCATTACGGTACCATCTCCCGAGCCGATGCTACTCCGAGTTCAGCCACTGGCACATCGCCAATATTTGTTGATATGACTGGGGAATTCCACCACGGAAGTAAAGCTTTGAGGCTTGCTTAGAGTACGATGAACGATACACACCTCGATTGACAATGACAAGTCGGCGTCGGAAGAGGCACTGTACCGTTAGTAAAAGCAGGTGAGCAATGCCACTGCTCAACGTTCAACTCCAGAGCAGGAACTCCCGAGTGTCGGAAGCATGTCGGCTTGTGCGATCCCACCTACTAGTATTTACCGAGATTTTTAGCGTTTCAAGTTGGTCAAGGAAACAAAGTCGCATTTTGAAGCGTGCTTACATAAGATGCTGCTTACATATGCAAAGTTCAAGTCGTTCGACAAGGCTGAACTTGAACGTTGAACTCCCACGGTGTCGGATAACATCCTAAACTCACCTCTAACTTCCCTCGCCCATCCTGTAAGTCTACATTTTAGATTGTTCTGGTGGAGTCATGTTCTTACGTCCATTGAAACGTTCTGTACGGTTACTATCGGTCCGCTGCGAGGATAATTTCGGCGTGCTTCTGGGCATCATGATTGCAACGAGTCACTTGAGATGAATTCTTGACGTGAACTGTCACCTTCGCCAGCCCTCAAATGTCCCGAGAGTTTCATAAACACCAGGATCACTGATCAATCTCTTGTCTCTTCGATTCTCCTTGGAGACCACACAAGATAATTTTGGCTGCTGTCCCGGTCCACTCCGTCAGTATTTCTCTTTGAACTTCATCCGAATATAGCTAAGGTGGTCGCATGATCGGAATTGATCTACTGGGCCACGGAATTCGCGATTGTATGCGTCTCTCTCGCGTCGATTGATGCCAGCGGTCGTTTCCGGATTTCAGATGCCCTCGACCCAGCTATTAGCTTCTTGCTCTCCTGTGTCTTCAGAAGGCAGCCGGCCTTCTCCCAGTGCTTCCTGATGGACTCTATACATACACGAACACGATCGGA
>KN819346.1:420609-431476 GCA_000827475.1 Paxillus involutus ATCC 200175
CTCCCTGTCCCGATGCCGGGTGTGCCGATGCGATGCCGTGCTGCCGACGCGCATTTAGACCACCGTTATGTCCGAATTGTCGAACACCTGTAAGGACGTGGCAGGGAGATGCAGACTACGTGGATACTGAGACTGATCTAGATTTCTAGTGTCCATCGAAGTTGCCATATTGCTTGTTTGCGACCTTCCTTCGCTTCCCCCGCCCATGTCTCACGTCCCCCAGTCCCATTTCATCAGTGGCCGCCTCCATGACCACCCTCTCATACAACTCCGACTCCGTGGTGATCACAATTGACCCGTCTGTGGTTATGGTGTAGCCGACAGGAAGTTTTTCGCTGGAATTGCCATTGGCAAGGTGCTCCATCACTACAACCAGTGGTGCATCATCATTTGTGAGTTCTGCGTTCTCTAGATCTGTTGCTGAGAAAGGGGGTTCAATGTTACCTCCATCTTCGCCCACATCGCCAGCGCTAAGGCATCGCTGCTAGACGGAGGTTCTTCAAGTTGGTAGTTCGAGTTATCCATGACTTTCAACAAGGCGGCGACAAAGGAAACTTCTATTGTGAAGGTTGGTGGACTATGATAGAATACTAGGTAGGAGTTGATTGGTACTGTGACAGGAGTCGCAGCGGCGCTGCAGCCTACCCAATGAATCACTGGCCAGTGACAAGAACCAAGGAGAGAAGTTCGTCACATGTCACACCAGCCCACGAACCTACGAACTTAGCATGACACGGTGTCACACCTGACCCCCCACGAACCTAAGGTCGAATTAGTACAGTATTATCCTACTATGTAGCTCTATCCGAGGAAATTTACCGTAGTACCAGTAGGAGGGTTCCCGGGAAACCCCGGATTGCTGTCGTTGTGCAAGCGAGTGACGGTAACGTGTTCGTCAGCGGCAACAATGGCTGGCCATCTTCTTCGATATCGCAACCTTCCTCGCCTGTGAGCCGTGGTGCAGTCCCTTCCACTTTTCCACAGCAGTGTAGCGACGGAACTGACTCAGACTGGCTCATTATAGTGACTCCCTTTGTGGCAGGCCTGTCTCGGTGCATTTGTTCCATCAATGCACACCCGCGGCCTTCTCTTCGTCAGCGATCTATTCTGCTCTCAGACCGCTCAAGCGATTTGTCCGAGACAACGGCGAAGACGAATTTGCAGCCCTAGGCCTCTCATGCGAACAGCTCGAATGGCTCACTGAAGAAGCAGAACCATCTGATCCAAGAACGAGCGGAAGCGGATGATTACCAGCGCCTTTGGCACAGCGTTCCAAACATCGTTTACACCGGCCTCTGGCCCCCTGGCTCAGGTCCAATGCTGCTCTGCCTGCAGACTTACGCACAAGGCGGTCCTTCTGGGTTCCTGGTGCCTCCCAGTACCCATATGGTAAGTGATGCTGCTTCATACACACGGAACTTCCTGTTACAGGTGTTAACCATAGTGCTGACAGGGTTCCTCCTGCGAGCGATTCTTTGCCACGCCGAGAACGCCCATGAGATCTACTATCTCTTTGAGGATGAGATTGCCGAGGCTCCAGCCGCTCCCATGCCCACCGAAGCTGCACGTGCTGCTCCTGTTGTTGCTCCCACCCCATCGAAGATGTGCTGCTCAAGGCCGGTGACATCCTACTCTGCATCATTGCCCAGAAATTGAAGAAGGTCGAGGAGGTTCCACTCACCAAGTCGATCAAGGATCTTGTTGGCGGAAAGTCTACACTACAGAATGAGATCTTAGGTGACCTCCAGCTCGAGTTTACATCTGCTCCGAAAGGTGAGGGGCTTCCTCTTGAAGAGCTCGGCTCGGCTCAGCTCTTGGGGTCGGACACTCCAGAACTCTTCGTGGAATTGGGTTCGTCAAGACGCGCTTCTCATGTACAATGACATCATTCACAGGCGCCTCACTACTGTCGACAACAGCACAGGAGGCCGTTTCTTATATCACCTCCCACATTCGTTCACATGCAGCATCTGTCTGTGTCGCACAGCCTGTACATCTTTGTCCAGCTTCATCCCAGCATCACGAGCATCACCCCGTCAAGCCACTCTCACTCCCTCATAGTAAGAAGGGCTGTCCATGCAAGCTCGTCCTCGGTGCATTGATGTCTCACCTATGAGCATGAGGTAAGCATGCTTGAATTTTGTATCATTTCGATGTCAGGCCCAAGCCCTCCGAATCCAGGCCCTCTATGTCTATAATTCCATACGCTAGCGCTAGGTCTCTGGCGGTGGATGGTATCTGACACACGGTCCACAGAATCGAATGGCGGAGTCGCTCATTCTGTTCGAGTCTGTCATCAACTCCCGCTGGTTCCTGCGGACGTCCATCATCTTGTTCTTGAACAAGATCAACATATTCAAGACTAAGCTACCAAAGGTACAACTTTATACAATGTGACGAGTTCGTTGGATGACGCGGCTTCCAGGTACCGTTGGAGAAGTACTCAGGGGGTTCAGACATCAATGAAACTGCAAAGTATATTTCATGGAGATTTATGCAGGTGAATCGAGTTCGACTCTCCATATATCCGCAGTAAGCATCCACTTTCTTTATCTCCTCGTGCCCCGTTCATCGATTCCACAGTTTGATGCAAGCCACGGATATGACGAACATCCGACTGGTGTTCACAGCGGTGAGGGAAACCATCTTGCAGAACGCCTAGGAAGACTCTGGCATTCTGTAGTATTTTAACTATCATTCTTTACCTGTAACCACATGCTTTGAAATAATGACAACAACATGTTGAATACATGGTCTGAGCGGACCTGAGGCACGTTGTGAGCAGGGCATGAAGCTCGAAGTCCTAGCATTCAGGTGTCGCCCGCATCACTCCTAGTGACGCACGGACCACCGGATTTACCAGATTTACCAGATTTACCAGAACTTACTGTATTTACCCAAAAAATTACCAGGAACCTGCCGTGTTTGCCCAAATTTACTGGGTTAAACGATTTAGCTCTCATAACTGACTTAGCAGCCAACTTGGCCACCATTGCACATCCTCCTCTTGATATTTCCACTGGGTGCTCAACAGTGCCATAGTAACTAGTCTGGGTCTGCTTTCTTTTTTCTTTTTCTCTCACCCACCCCGTTTTTAATCACACCTCCCCAACCCCAGTCCTCCGCTGCAAGTTTCAACCACGTCACCTGCCATTTCCGGACGCTTATTCAGCATGTGTCGTCGCTCCATGACGGTCTCTCCCACTCTGTCAGTGTTCAAGGTCCAACTTCAAGCTGGTGAGTCCTGTTTGTAGTCTGCCCGGGTGACATTGTTCCCTCATATAAGTCACTTTCGTCAAGCTGCAGGCCACATGGAGTTTCCACCTCAAGCGCTACACCATGGCCCTACACCGCTCTAGGGATTTTGGAATGGATGGACGGTAAGTCACTTATATTTCAAATCACCGCTATATAATGCTCATGGCCCCTCTTTACAGCTTCTCCGCTCTCACCATCACGTCTTTGTAAGAATGGGTATCAAAGGACTATGGAAGGTCTGTTCCAATCTGTTCCAATCGTGCCAAACGAGTTGGGTTCCATTTCCGTTATGCTGATCTCAACCAGATTATCTCTCCTGCTTGCGAAATTCGGCCCCTCTGTGAGTTCGCTGTTGTAGAGGGGTTTAGGAGGGGCACAGAACTGGGCTCTGAACCCGTTCTCATGAGAATTGGTGTGGATGGCAGGTGTGTGTCATTGAAAATATCAGCCGTATTGGATATTCAGGCCATTGCTAATATTTCGTGGCAGTACGTGGATGCACGAGGCATGCGCTGTCTTTCAGCACAACCATGCAGGTGTGGGACCAAGTCCAGAACTTCGGACGCTCTTTTACCGCCTTGCTGGGTTACACAAAGCGGCCTGCCATGCCCACTTCGTTTTCGATGGTAAGGACCGTCCTGCTACAAAACGGGGAAAACGGGTCAAGATTGTACCACACTTCCTTGCCCGTGGCTTCCAAGAGCTCATTGTGGCATTTGGGTTCACGTGGCACACAGTAAGATCAAGTTCTGTTCCGTCTGACAGCCTACCTACCACCTGCATTTACAGGCACCGGGAGAAGCTGAGGCTGAGTTAGCTACGATGAACCGTCTTGCACGGATTGATGCTGTATTCACGAGTGATAGCGACACTTTCGTGTTTGGTGCACAATGTGTAATGCGGAGGTATGGAAATATCTGATCTCTGGCTGCATCCATTTTGACTGTGTTGCCGACAGCACTGATGCGAAGCCTACAACTGTCTGTGTTGAAGTGTGCACCGACGATGCATTACTCCACGGAGTAGGTCTTCCGCAGTCGGAGCTCATCCTACTTGCGCTATGCTGTGGAGGAGATTACGATCAGGTTAGTCTTATATTTTATTGGTCGGACTCAGGTGCTACAACTCACGCTCGCAGACTGGCCTGTCAGGCTGTGGATCAGAGATCGCATCTCGGCTCACCAGGTACTCACTTGGCGAATCACTGGTGAATGCTGTACGGTATGAGTCTGCAGTAGGCCTCTGCAAATTTCTTGCCAAGTGGCGCAGTGACCTCTGCAACATCCTCGCCTGTGATCCGAGTGGCTTTTTGGGGCGGAAGTATCCCAGACTTGCAGAGGCAGTCCCTGATGACTTTCCGGACATTAATGTCCTTGTCCAGTATGTTGAACCACTGACATCATGGTCTAGCATGAACTGGAGAGAGCATCAGCCCATTGGGGTGGTGCAATCTCATCAGGCAGACTTCGTGCGCCTTGCTGCCATCTGTGAGGCACGCTTCGAGTGGTCCGGTGCGGCAATTCAGACCAAGTTCCAGTCTGACCTATGGGAGGGTGCCTGCATGCGCGCATTATGTCAGGTCAGTCTTTTCTCTTTATTTTTTTTTAGAGCTGTCTGTTAATCACAAGCTGTAGCTGCCTGAATGTCTGAGCGGGAGTTACGACCTCGTCTTCAAAATTTTGGAATATGTCCCCGTTCCTTTGGGTGGTACGGTGGCAACCTACCGGGCATACCTCACCGGCTCACCACTTATTGCTGCGGCCTATTCTGGAATCAACATGGGCAATGGCCAGTCCATGTACCATGATACTGATAGTGCGACATGCAGTATGCCCTCGGGCCGTGAACGCTTTGCATACATCTCCCTTCCAGCTCCCATCTTGGAGTATCTCGAACCAGCTGCACTACAAATGTTTTGTTGTGAAAAAGGGCTGGTGCGTCATTCCATCTGACACTTCTCAGTGTTTCAGCTCATCAATGATCATCTCCCAGCCACCACTTCCGCCACCAAAACCTCTGCCTTCGCTTCCAGCCTCCAAGCGGCCAAGTGGTTCACAGCGCATCATGACAGTGGCAAATGGACAAGGTAATATCATTGACCTTACGAAGCCTACTGTGACAGCAGTCATGAACACGCTGCACGGAAGATTGTTCCCCAAGTCGGAGTACGAGGTGATTGACCTTACAGCAGAATAGGCTTTATTGGAACAATAGTGACATCCATCTAAATCGTAGTAGAGACATTGTATACTAGTACATGACAAGGCTTTTGCCTCGAGTCTTTTCATGATCACTGCACTAACTATTTCACTCATTGTGCCTCACATCTGATTTGCGTGACGGAAGAAACCGAGTGAATATTGTGACAACAAGCGGGAGGTCCACTTCTGCTCACCACTTGCACAGGTCCCAGTCCTTCACTTTGAAGAACTCCCCAGACCATCCCTGGACAAATTCACCTTCAGGCAATGGCTCGACAAAAAGTGGCATCAAGGAAAGCCGCTGCCTTGCTCGAACCTCTAAGCCCGAGAAAGCTCCGGACAAGAAAAGGGGCTACAAAGGCTTCTCTTACTGGCACTGAAAAAGAACTTGAAACTTCACTTCCGTACCTTCACAAAATCAAAGAGGCTGGGAAGCTAGCTCACAAGCATGCGAAGAAGACACGGAATAATTACAATGGGTATGTCACTCGGGGAATCAAGTGGCTGGAGGGACATTTTGCTCCTGACTCGACAGAAGGACCGGGCACCATGACTATGCACGGTGGATCAAGGGGGTCCCAACTCGGAGGAACGACATCGGACGAACCATATGAGGACCCAGCATTTAAACGCGCTTTCGATCCCACTCCAAATCACTGCTCGGACAAGGCACTGGCCCTGTTCATTTCCTGGAAGTGCTTCCACCAGAATTGTGGGAAGAGCACATCAGATGGTATTTATTCAGCATTTAAGAAGCACTGGGAAGAAGCGTGAGCGTTGATATATCAAGCAATTTAGCGCTCAGGCTCACATTACCATACACAGAGACGGTGACACGTACCGCGGGAAATGGATGTATAATGAACAGCGGCAGCGCTGGCAAGGCAACCCTGTGCAATCTGCAGAGGTACAAGACTTGATTCAGTCGATTAAACACAAAGTGAACACAGACGGAAGTGTCAGGACACATAGCGTCGCCATGTCGAAAGAGTTCATGGACCAGATCAATGTGTGGGCCACTGAGCAGCTCCGACCTCTGTCCAACAGGTCCAGATCATATACCGATGTCGTCAATGGCCTCCTTCTCAGTTCGCACACAACACCAGTTGAGCTTTCACTCAAAGAGCGCACATACCTGACCAGAATGCTCGAGATGCTCGCATTCAGCACAGCAGCTTGGAATCTGTGGACAAGGTGTTTCGAACTGGTCAAGCTGAAGCGGAAGGACCTCACAATTGCCGCAACGTCTGTGCACGACGTCCTCGTGAAGTATCTGGGGCACCAGGATTTGTCAGCAAGTGACCGGTTGGTGAACTTCGAGATCTTCTTGTCGAATCAGAAGGGATGGCAGCAGCGTGTCGACAAGGGAAAGGAGACTGATCTGCGATGTCAGTCAGCCTTTGTTGTCCATAAGTAGATCCACTTACTCACTTGAACCTTGTGGATCTAGGTAACCGGTACAAGATCTACCCGCAGCCTGATTTGCCATCATGTGACTGCTTCTACTGGCTGTTGCTCTGGATCTCATTCGTCGAACTCGTCCATTACCATCGCCCATTGGACCCAGACGACTACGTATTTCCCGCGATGGGCGCAGCCGGTATAATGCAGCCACGTGAACCACTGTCCCATGACGCAGTCCAGAGTTGGATCGACGAGGCTGTATCAGGTGCAAAGATAGCAGTGTCGAACAGTGGAAAATTTACAACACATACGTACCGGCGTGGTGGAGCACAATACCAATACATGTTTGCACCCGTCGGGAAGCGTTTCACGCTGGTGAAAGTGCGTTGGTGGGGCGGATGGGCCGAGAACGAGCATGTGAGGGATTTCCACACATACGGTGCACACCCACAGTTGCTGATTGCTGTGATAGCGGGACATAATGATTCGGTACCT
This sequence comes from Paxillus involutus ATCC 200175, assembly GCA_000827475.1. Lineage (NCBI taxonomy): Eukaryota > Fungi > Basidiomycota > Agaricomycetes > Boletales > Paxillaceae > Paxillus > Paxillus involutus. The sequence continues at coordinate 427,968 of KN819346.1, forward strand.
GCTTGATGAGCTCCATGCATACGAGACAGACCATGGTGACGCACTGTGTCCTATCCAACGAGAGGCTAATGTCTCCCTGCTTGGCGAACACACGCTTGTCAAGCCTGCGACGACTGAGGACATACGCCTCCTGCAAGCGAGCATCAGTACCGACTTACACCAAGCCGTCCGGCAGATCACCAACATTGTTGTGGCGACCAGTAAATCTACGGGCACGTGCCCTGGCACTGTGCCTTTACCGCCACCAAGTCTCCTTACTACTCTCAGTCCCAATGTGAACTCACTACTAGCACTGCCAACTACTACCATGACCGTGCAAGGAGCGGAACTGGCACCAGCCCCGCTCACCTCACTAACGGTACAGTGTTTACCCCTTCTCACGCCGTCATCCGACTCGAGCTTACCTTCCACAACATCCCAGGTCGTCACAAACCAAGGCCCACCACCTGGATCACAACACAAATGGCGTTCTCACAAGGTTTCACGCGCCCTTCCAACCAAGGACCTGATAATTCCCGACGTGCCCGTCGTGAATGGAGATGGCACTCGACAACATCGCAGGGATTCCTGGCAGGAAATCGTCAAACAATGGGTCGAGGGCGATCCAAAGCGAGGGTTGGTAGTGCCACTGAGAGAGTGGCCACCAGAGTGGTACCAAGGTGCAAACAAGTCGCTTTTCGCCATGAAACGCCACGACCGGGGCCTCATCGCACGGGAATTCATTGACCGGTGAGCGTCCCAGACACCTGCGACCGATTCGTTGCAGTTGCTGATGTCATCCTTTGACAGCTACGACTCAAACGAGCTGCGCTTCTTAGACGCCTACCCCCAGGCCGCAAACGGACACACCGCCCTCCTTCGTGCAATCAAGAGGGCAATGAAGCAGCGCGGCGAGACGATCCCGCGCCAGAGGGCGACGACACAAGACACACTTCGTCATCCATCCCACAGCAGCGACTCGCCCTCTATGCCGTCGTCTTCGTCTGCAACCCCATCCCCAGGACTGCAGTGAAAGACTCGGATGATCTCCATCACTCCCAACTGGCAAAGGACCTTCGTCGAGCTTGTTCGGGTTCAAAGTAAAATAAATTCTTGCTAGTACATGCACTCGTACTTTATGTCACAGCTGTCCCATAGTTCCTGTCACCGTACCGTACTGCCGTTTAATCGTCGCCATCACCGTCGTCCTTCTCCCACACCATCAGAGCGTGCTAACTGACGGTTCGCTGTGGCGGTGAGGAACCCCAGCCCAAAATGGCAGGTGTGGTCGTGGCACGTGACAACTCAATGGCCCAGGCGGTAAATTTCTCCAACTAAGTAGTACATTTTCCGTATCCCCACTGTGCGCAGCGTGACATTGTCCCTACTATAGAACCAGCACCGTGTCACATGATGTCACACAATGTCACAATACTGTAGTGCATAGAACCTCATTATGCATAACAAAAGTTGGGGACGGACATTATGCAGTATGAGATTGTGTACTGTATAAGTATGGAGCCGACGAACTTGCATACGTCAACGCTTTACGCAGGTACTGCCGTCACTGCAGTTGTGGGCCACTGGGAAGTATCAGCACCGTTCTAGGCTTTTTGGGACTATGTGACTTTGTTTATCAGCCGATGATATTGCCGTCCAGATTCGCTTTCTCATGGATCCAGCTCGTCGGGTTGCATGTAGTGGTTCGAACGTGTCGGAGGTTGGGTTGCCTGAAGGAATCTTCGCAGGAATCGGGGTAGTGGTACCAGGGCATGGTCGCGAAGTTTTCAGGCAGGTTGCTATTGTTGCTTAGTACGGAACCCGGAGTAAGATAACGGGAGACTACCTTCGTTTTTCGTGTTGCCTGGCTCCTTCTACTGCCAATGGGGAGTCAGCACTCCATAACATCATCACATCCTCGACTCTTGAAGCAGCGATTTCCCCCGAGACAGACCTCGGATCTCTCTTTCTTTGCGCGCTCCCAGTTTCACCCAATCCGATGGGCCCACGAGCCTGCATACGACTTACCGATCTCATGAGACAAAATCAGTCGAGAATGCAAGTACCGATGAGCGCTGAGCGCTGAGCAGTCGGCTATATCATAATCCATCTCATGCTCCCAGATCTCGGATCGAAATCCAGTCGCTCAGCCGATGCCACAGAGGATGCGAGCGACACAGCAAGTGGCGAAGCTACCTTCATGATGAATGCCAAGCGGATTACAGTGCCACTGTGATTGCTCGAAAGCTCGCTGCTGCCGGGGAAGATGGTCCTCCCGGTGTTGGTAGTAGTGCGCTGCAAAGCAGGGGGGTGTAAATTACCACGGCTAATTTACACCTGTAATTTACTGTAATTTACATGCTAATCTGGCTGACCTGCTTTAGGGGGTGTAAATTACGGTAAAATAGACATGACTGCTGGTGGCCTGTGAGCCACCAATCATGGGATCGGAGTTATCACGATCCGGAGTTGAAAATCCTCGGAACTTGACAGCTAGTGGCAAAAAAGCATGCAGAACTGAGAAAACTGAAAACCTATTCAACAATATGGACAGTGGGACCCAATCTAAGCTTAACAAACTCCAAATCTATCTTGACCACCTCCCCGATTCACATAATGCAGTGGTCTAGGCCCGTGATACATGGGGACCCGACAGTGACAATTGGCCGTAGGTCACGGGCCACCTAATTGTGGGCCGAGGAGGTGGAGGTGCCGTAGATATTGGGTGGGCCAAGGGACTGTGTTACCCATGGCCTATGGGTGAGCCCAGGAATGGAGTTGGCCGTAGTGTATGGGGCGGCCAAGGGTCAAGTAACTGAGGATGTAACAATATGGAATATGGAACACTGAAATGTAATGGTATGTTATGGGCAGGCCAAGAGATCAGAACCCGGGTGTGATGAGTGAGCCAAGGGGTTTGATGGGCTGGCCGAGGAATGGGAGCCGAGGCAGATGAGGTGGCCCAGTGAAAGAGGGCTCGTAAGTGACGGGGTGGCCGATGGAAGGTGGGCAATGGGTGATGGGCTGGCTGAATAATGGGAGTGGAGGTATATGGGGCAGGCCGGTGAAGGAGGTCTCGTAGACAATGGGGTGGCCAATGGAAGATGGTGCATGGGTAATGGGCTGGCCGAGGAATGGGAGTGGAGGTATATGGGGCAGCCCAGTTAAAATGGCATGTAGGTGATGGGGTGGCTGATGGAAAATGGCCAAGGGGCAATGGGTGGGCCAAGGAATGGAAAGCAAGGTATATGGGGTGGCCCAGTGGAATTGGCATGTATGTGACGGGGTGGCCGATGGGAGATGGCAAGAAGGTGATGGGTGGGCCAAGGAATGGGAATTGAGGTATATGGGGCCATGGTTGTTAACAGGCATCCACACTGATGGGCCATCACCGCTGTCAGAGTACTCATGATCACCATTGATGGGCATCACTGTTGACGGGCCATCACCGTTGACGGCCATCACCACTGACGGAGTAATCATCACCACCATCACCGCCAACGGGCCATCACCGCCAACAGGTCATCACC
>KN819347.1:11877-27121 GCA_000827475.1 Paxillus involutus ATCC 200175
GAGAATTCTAATACGGAGTCGAGAGGCGTCAGGTAGGGAACACATTACCAGTCATTCAGACGCTAGTTTCTCTTTGCAAAATCCACTGTTCAGTACTCAGTTACCGTTGTGCCCTTCAGGCTTCTGCTCAACTGGAAAATTTTACTGATTCTTCAATGCATAGTCCACGCGTTCACGACCCACGAGCCGTCACTGCAACACAGGGTTTATCGCGACAAACAATCCGCGGGAAAAGCTGGCCGCGGAAGCTGAACTGGGGGTAGTATGAACATCTTCGTTGGTATCGCCAGGTATCGCCCTAAGTATAATTTCTACTAGTTCTACCATCAAGTGTATGTCATAGAGTGATATTCGCTCCCCTGATCCATACAGTCGAACCTCGTGCCCCGGTCTTCCACCCTTGGCCCGGGACCCATTCCTGACTGCACCGTCGGCCCCGGGCCGACCCTCGTGTTCATACCGCTTTCTGATTGTATTCCAGAGTGTAACACCAACTGCTGGACGAGCTCGAATCTCGTGCATCGCAGTTTGTGGTGAGTGCAGTCTCTTCCTGTTGATCACGGAAGAACTTGTTCGTGACACAGGTCATTCATTCGGCGTGAATCCTGAGTCTTTGTAAACTTTCCGTTCGCCCTCTCTAACTAGCAACAGAGTCCGAACCGGGGATCCTCTCTTTGCGGAGTTCATGCAGATGGGTGGGTAATGTACATGGACGCAAGTTTCGCGCTTCGATCGCATGCATGCTCAGTCGTCGACCCTTTTATCATACCCCGACCACAAACGCTCGCAATCGGCGCTTGGGTGGGAACATGAGGTAGGATGGCCGTCAATTTTGGAATATCTGGTTCGTTAGTCCTGCAGCCTCGAAATTGTCTGTATCAGGGAGGTATATTTCCCGAATGAAGAACCTCTACATTGTCTCGCCTCTTCTTGCGGTGCGGGATGTCAGTCTGGTAGCCAGGTAGGCCCGCAATGGAGAGGCTGGATGGTTTCTGGGAGTGGTCGTGGATGGTCCCTACTCGCCAGACTACATCAGTTTCAACTCGGAGATGCAGGCCTCGTCGTTACTGTGGTCAGTGGTCCACTTCATCACATGCATTTGTAAATTTATGACCTAGGGAAATAATTAACGGGCGACAGACCAGGTCGAACTGGCATGTCCTGATCAGTGCTTTATTCGGTAGGGGGGAAACCGGCGGGCAAGGATATCATAGGAGGAACACGAGTCATTACAACGACCGACACGATTCGACATCGTCCTATTTTTCCAGCCCCATGGATTACCGGTCTCAGGACTACAGTCAGAGAGTACGTATTGCAGTTTCGATGGTCGACGTGGAATCTGAAGGACTATTTGAGAAGGTCCCTTTCGCGGACCACACACCCTAGGATGCCACTGCCAAAAGTTTCACCCACCATAGCCCTATGTGGAATAGGATCATGAAAGGATCGCGCATAACACCAATACAGTGTGTCGTGCATTATAACCACAGGCAAAGATGCTCTAGCACTCGGCACACCGCAGCGAGCAGCTCAGCTACTTCTACCATAAAACATAAAAGCCTATCACTTACGAATCGCACAAGTAAAAAGAAAAGTGAAAGTGAAAAGCGTGTGCTTCGGATGTACTTGCGATCGACGAACGACCCCTCGGCCTTGAGCCCGCTCTCCCGGCATAAAGTCTGCAGCCAAGATATTGACTTTGCTGCCATGGGTTTGCACCGATCCAGACAGATGGACTTTAGCGTACGTGCTCTGCGCGAGTGTGAGGAGTGTTCTGTGTCATCTGGTGGGGACATCCGAGATTCAATCATGCGGAGCACCACCTCGTCTGTGACGTCAAGGCCTCCCCGAAATACCAGCTTCTCCAGGTGTGGCAACACATCTTTCCCATCCCTCCGGGTTAGGAGTTGAAATGTCTTGTGGGTTATGACTGACGTTTGCCACCATCGACAGACGACAGTGAGTCTGACGAGATTTTTATTGTTGGTGATGATGTTGATTAGCCCGTTCTCCATTTTCAGGAGCCCACGCAGAGTGATCTCCTCGAGATGCGTTGAGTGTGCCAGAAAAGACTTGAGTACCTCTAAGCCATATTCCTGACTGTTGTGATCCCACCAGGTCATGTGAAGGCGGGACAAAAGCGGCGCCTGGACGCTCCCCAGAAGACACGTAAGGTCCTCGAGGCCCTCCAAGGAAAGGGAGCGCAGCTCCCGCAGCAAGATACTCCACACGCGCGGGATGTACTCCTGTTGCCCCCGGAGGTTTATAACAACGTTGCGAAGGTTTGGGAACGTCCTTAAGATTTCGAGGACGCGCGTAATCGGAACAAGAAAGCCACGGAGGTAGAGGAAGTGGAGTTGATGCCCGTATACCTTGAAGGGCCCTGGATCACCAGTGCAGTGCCAATTCACGCGGCGGAGGTGAGGTGCAGATGAAAAGACGGCACTGAGCAGTTTCATGATGTACATGGGTATGTCGCAGAACGTGTACACAGTGAGCTCGCTCAGCTGCGTGAAGCCCTGCATTGACCTATAGTTACAACACAAGAGGTTTCGGGGTCTGATCGACAGGTAGCGGAAGCGACTGGACTCTGCAAATAGCATTTTTAATGCATCTATATGTGTTAGCCGCGCCTCCTCAACGACGATATCCAAGAACAGCGGAGCACTCTGTGAGCGTTCCAACCGCTTTTGTACGGCGTGCAATGTTGGTATTGTGCCTGGGGATGTTTGAAGGATGACATGTGCCCACAGGCGGGGGCAACCGTACACGAAATCTCTCCAAGACCTCGAGACGAGGCAAAGCAATACCGGAAGTTGCCAGGTCGAACGCTCTGTGCGTGGATAGATGGCGTCGAGTAGCAAAAGGTAAAAAATGTATTCCACCAGCTCAGGTGGGAGTACGTTCAGAGGGTCGGTAGGTCGTTTCTTGCATATTCCGATTTGTGGGCGCGTAGTGTGTAGATAAATGGTTGACTAGCTACCGAACTCGTTCCATCAGTGCCAGTCTATCCGTTGATTGTTGAGGATACGCACCAGATGCTAACTCAGATGTACCGGGTCTAAGACCAGTGCTAGTGAACCTCCAACTTTCTGCAAGATCGAGTGGCACAGGCTCTAAACTTGAGATAGTGGTTGACATACAAGTGTTTTCCCCTGTCGGCAAGTGGTACGCACAGCCACTCAGCCAAACAGAGGTGCTTTGAACTGTCAACCTCACGCTCCTGCCAGGATACACGGTAGTACCACACTCATGCTCCGTACTAGCTTTTCACACTTGGGCCTATCCTCGACTCTGCCATCGGCCGACCCTCGTGTTCGTGTCGACTTTGTCATTGCATCCCCGAGTGTAGCACAAAATAGACGAATTCGAATCTTGGCATGTACAAACACTGTCGTCGTCTGTGGTACTGTAGGTCATTGCTTGGGCGTGTATCCTTTTATTGCAGTCGCGATAGTCGACGCGGGATTTAACGTAAAATTCGCGAACGTCCCTTTCGCCTCCAGCATAGAGGTTGTCCGCGGGACGAGTTGACCCCATACGCGGCACCGGACCCCCTAGGACGCCACCGCCAGAAGTCTCCCCACCATAGCCCTCCTCGTACGCAGAATAGGATCATACAAGTACAAGGATCGCATATAACGCCAATACTTCTAAGTACAATGTGTAGTCAGCTGGTGCTCTAGCGCTCAGCATACCTCTGCCTGGCACTCGTCCACTGCTCTCACAATACACAGACACCCACAAATTACGCATCAAAAACGTGTGCTTCGGGTGTGCTTGCGATCCACGAACGAACCCTCGGCCTTGAGCCCGCTCTCCCGGCATAAAGTCCGCAACCGAGAGATTGACTTTGCTGCCATGGGTTTGCACTGATCCAGACAGATGGACTTTAGAGGACGTGCTCGACGCGAGTGTGAGGAATGTTCTATGTTATCTGGTGGGGACATCCGAGATTCGATCATGCGGATCACGTCATCGTCTGGAACGTCAAGTCTTCCTTGGAGTACCAGCTTCTCCAGGTGTGGCAGCGCATATCTCCCATGTTCCTGACGGATTAGGAGTTGGAATGTCCTAGGAGTGATCAACGACGTTTGCCACCCTTGACGGGCGAGAGTGAGTCTAACGAGATTTTCATTGTTGGTGATGATGCTGATCAGGTCATTCTCCGTGTTCAGGAACCCTCCCAGAGCGATCTCCTCGAGATTCGGAGAGTATGACAGGAAAGACTCCACCGCCTCCAAGTCATATTCCCGACTGTTGGACCACCACCGGGTCATATCGAGGTGGGACAAAAGCGGTGCCTGGATGCTCCCTAGGGGACACTTAAGCTCCTTGTTGCCTGCCAAGGAAAGGAAACGCAGGTCTGCCAGCAACACACGCTCCGCCATGGTGACGTCCTCCTGTTCCCCCATGAGGGTTATATAAGCGTCGCGAAGGTTTGGGCACGCCGCTAAGATTTCGAGGACACGCGTAGCCGGTAAACACAGGCCACTGAGATAGAGGGAGTGGAGTTGATGCCCGTTCACCTCGATGGGCCCTGGATCAAAACTGCAGTACCAATTCACCCGGCGGAGGTAAGGTGCAGATGAAAAGATGGCACTGAGTGTGTCCATGCACGTGGGTCTTCGCTCCAGCGTATGGACGGTGAGCTCGCTCAGCTGTGTGAGGGCATGCATTGGAATATCGTTGCACCACGACAGGCTGCGGACGCTGAGTGTCAGGTAGTGGAAGCGACTGGACTCTGCAAATAGCACTCTTAGTGCATCTCTATTTGGTCGCTCCTCAATCGTGATATCCAAGGTCAGCGGAACACCCTGAGAGCGCTCCAAGCGTTTTTGGAGCGCGTGCAAGGTTAGTACTGCGCCTTGGGATGTATTGAAGGTGACATGTGCCCACAGGCGCGGGCAACCGTACACGAAATCTCTCCAAGACCTCGAGACGAGGCAAAGCAATACCGGAAGTTGCCAGTTCGAATGCTGTGTGCGTGGATGGATGCCGTCGAGTAGCGAGAGGTGGTGTATGTATTCCACCAGCTCAGGTGGGAGTACGTTCAGAGGGTCGGTAGGTTGTTTGTTGAACATTCCACATCGAGGCCACATAGTATGTAGATAAACGGCTGATGTAACTACCGACTCATTTTATTAGTGCCAGTCTATCCGTTGGTTGTTGGGGATACGCACCAAATGCTGACACAGCTGTACTGGGCGAGTGGCACAGGCTCGAAACTTGAGATAGTGGTTGAAATATAAAGGAGGGAGCAAGTGCTTTCCCCTATGTAAGTAATAGGAGGTAAGCACAGCCATTCAGCCACTTTGAAGCTCGGTACTAGTGTTTCACTCTTGGGCCCCGACTGCACCATCGGCCGACCCTCGTGTTCGTATCGACTTCGTCATTGCATCCCCGAGTGTAGCACAAAATAGACCAACTCGAATCTCATGTACAAGTACCGTTGACATCTGTGGTAAATTGAAGTCTTCTTCCTGTAAGTCATTGCTTGCCTCTTTGTATCCTTCTGTTCGCCCTTCAACCACCATTAATCTGTACTTTCCCTGGAAAATATATTAGCCTGTACACTTTCAGTGAGCCGTGTTGACCTACGGATGACTCGTTGTGAAGCATAGATGTCAGGCCAACTCTGGACAGTGGATCCTTATTTTGCAGAGCTTGTAGATAATGTTTCTCAACGTAAGTTTGAGAGGTCCCTGTTCCCCCCCTAGGCGGCATGGGGATGTGCTCGTATTCACCGTAGAACCTGATGAGAACGTCGCGAAGGTTTGGGAGTGCCGTCAAGATATCGAGCATACGCGTACTGGAACATGGACGATAGTGAGGTGGCGGAAGTGAAGTTGATGCCCGTTGACCGCAACAGGCCCTGGGTCGTCAATCGAGTGCCACTTCACATAGCGGAGGCGAGGCGCGGATGTAAAATGACACTGAGCGCGTCTAGGTGAGGAGTAGTTGGAAGCCAGTACTAGTGTGCACGGTGAGCTTGACTCATGTCTGCGATATACCTGCACGGTCCCTAGACTTAGTCTTGCCCCACGAGGACGGAGCAAGGCCACGAACCAGTAGCAATGCAACACACTCCCCAGAGAAACACGCATAAAGAGAGGTATACCAACGGTCTTTGGATTGAACTCAGGAACATGTTACTAACCTCCGTCAGTCAGGCATGTTCACATCAACTTCATGGGAAACATACGAAGGACTTTGCATCAACACGTAGCCAACGTATAGCATACTGATGAGGGTGTTGAATTGACGTCCACTCATATGGAGGTCGACTTCGAGGCTTGATAACCTTGCAGCTCTAAGGACCTGGCAGGTCAGATCTACAGAAAACGAAAGATCCTTCGCAGAACTGACGCTGTACCAGAGCGGTCCAACTGTGTCAACGAGGGATCCAGTCAAGTTGCAGAAGGATAAGATGGGATATGCAACACGCATAGTTCATGATGGTAACCAAAACGAGAAACACGACACGGCGGTCCAGCTTACGAAGTAATTGTTTCTTCAGTCTCTTCCTGCCTTCTGCAACCCCAAATGCATCCTCCGGGTGATCAGCTCGTAACAGAATCATAGCTAGAGTGACCGTGAGCGCTTGAGCACTCAGCAGCGCAGCTCGGAGTTTCAATTTACCAATCCCGCCGTCATCCTTCCCATCGTTTCGCCTCGATGCGCTGCTCGCCTATAAACGTCCCCGTCGCAACGGAGATGCTTTCGAGCACGAGCCAGCTATTCACACAAGGGGACCAGTTAACCTCCATCCGGCTGCCGCTCGTTCACCGACCTCGTCAGCTCAACGCAGGGGTTTATTGCAAGGGGCCATGAATGACAACAGCCGGTCATCGCATTCTGGGGTACTACATATGTTCCCACTGTCGTCGTCAGTACGTCACTCCGATCCCTACCATGCCAGTTGTATCATTCATTTGCATGTCATAGATTGCGATTTATTCACATTCCCCTGTTTCGCACGCACAGTACACAGATACGTCGATCATATTCGTGGCCTAGCGACTGCATGCTGGGCCTCGTGTTCATATCGGCTTCTTCATTGCATTCCGGAGTGGCACCGGATGGGCCCAGCTGGATCCAGGCACATCCTTCATATACCATCGTCGTCTGCGGTGGTGAGTTCAGCCTCTTCCTGTCGGGCACGGGGAAGCTTATTCGTGACACAGGTCACTGCTTGGGCGTGCGCTCTTGTATCCTTCTGTTCGCCTTCTGTGACTCGCGAAATATTCTACCGTCCGTCTCCGTACAACAGGGAGTAAATGCAAGACCCTCCATCACTTTCCTTGGGAAATCTATCAACCTGTACACTTTCGGTGAGCAATTTTACCTACGGACGACTCGCCTTTGAAACATAAGATGTCCGTTGAACCCGGAACGGGAGATTCTGCTGTTGAAGGGCTTGTGGGATGCGTCGATGATATATATGGATGCAAGTTTCGCGCCTCGATCTCACGCATGCTCAATTGTCGATGTTCTCATCCTACCCCGCCTACAATCACTCGCAATCGACGCTGCAGTGTTGGTCAAACTCAAGACGTGTTTCGCAGGTGGCGCAAATGCAGAGGCTTTAAGTGCTGGCCGCGGGTATGACTTCAAACGTAGCCGAGTCTCGGGCAGGGTCGAGTGAATCCCCGTTTTGGTATGGTACAGGTCCGTGCGGTCACTTAGGGTCATTTGGCCATGAGAAACTTGCGAAGTACTGATAGACTGTAAGCGTTCATTTCAGCCGTCTCGCAGATGTAAATCATCCCCGCGATCTTTATCCTCTTTTAAAAGTGTATCTCAATTGATTGGAGGCAAGTGACGGCACAAATCCTAAATTTGATGGGAATAGCTTCATCATCATCTAGACGTGCTGTCCGTTTTTTTGCATCCAACGTCTCACGCTTAACGCCTTGCGCTTCCTATCAGTAGTACCATGCTCCGATTTACTTTACTTTCGCATCCCAACTGTTCATCGCACTGTAATACAGGGTAGAGACAACCTAAAGATAGATTAACGGGAACTTAGTAGGGCATCCTGGGGTGTGGTAACACGGAAATACTACAAAAGACCCATGAATTACGGAATATGTGGGGGGTCCGTGATTCAGGTTCAGGCAAGTACAAAATTATACTTGAGTTGTGATTCACGAACATCCCCTCGGCCTTGAGCCCACTCTCCCGGCATATAGCGTCCAGGCGAGAGATTTAAATTGTCCCCACTGCCACGGGTTTGAACCCATCCAGCCGGATGGACTTTAGAGTGTGTGGTCGACACGAACGTGAGCCGCAATCCATGTCATAGACTCGATCATGCGGAGCACGACTTCGGCTGGCACGTCAAATGCGATCCACCACCTGAGCAGCATGGGGATGTACTCGTGTTCCCAGTAGAACCTGACGAGAACGTCGCGAAGGTTGGGGCAGACCGCTAAGACATCGAGGATGCGCGTAGCTGGAACATGGACGACAGTGAGGTGGAGGAAGTGAAGTTGATGCCCGTTAACCCCAACAGGTCCGGGGCGTCAATCGAGTGCCACTTCGCATAGCGGAGGCGAGGCGTGGAGGAAAAAATGATACTGAACACGTTTACACGAGGGAGTAGTTGGAATCCCGTATGCACGGTGAACTTGCTCAGCTACGTGAAGCCCTGCGCCGGAATATCGCCGCGCCATGACAGGTCGAGAACGCTGAGAGTCAGGTGGCGGAAGCGACGGCACTCTGCAAACAGCACTCTTAGTGCACCTTTGTCCGACTGGTCCCCAATCACGATATCCAAGAATAACGAGGCGCTCTGGGAGCGTTCCGACCGTTTTTGGAGGGCGTACAAGGTTGGTACTGCGCCTTGGGATGTTTCGATGATGATATGTGACCGACTAGGACTCGAAGACGAGGGAAAGTAATGCCGGGAGTTGTGAGTGCGAATACGTTGTGTTCGGATAGTCCGACTGCATCATGGCGGAGGACAATATGCACCAGAAATACCAGGTTTGAGCTATCAAGCTGTAATGTGTGGTAGTTCGAGAACCTTCACCTTCACTGCACCACTATACTCATAAATCCCCTCGATGCGGTTGGCTTGGATATCGGCGGAGGAGATCCGGGCACGAGTTTTCATATCCGTGAACTTGAAGGGGGTGTATGAATAGTATTAATGCCCACCCACGCACAACCTTGTAAGGTTCTTGCCATACATACATGATCAGTGACTCCTATCACTATCTCCCAAAGCTGATTTGTCCACGGTGATGAATCCTCGATGCCAGGTGGCCGCGCGACATGGCCCTACACGTCATTCTAAGGCATCACAGATAGAATCTTATAAATGCCATGTCAAGGTTTCTTCCTCGCGTCGATGGGCCACCACAGTACTTGATTCGAGGACCTTCTCTCCTAGTTGCCGTCATTAATGAAAGATTGCATTATACACTTTGCAAGGTTAACGACCTAGCTTCGCGACTCAAAAGAGAGGCATGCATGAACCTGTACCATACCAAAATGGCTATGTTCGCGGGGGGGCCCGTTGGCAAACGCCAACCTGGTGACAGCAGGTGATGCGTTGCAGCTGCATGCAAAACGTTAGACCGCTTGGCCCTACGCTCGACTCAGGATGTTTGTTTACATGTGGAATAGTACAAACAGCGCTTATCCAAATATGGTTGTCACGCAGTTTCGAACTGGAGGTCCATCATGGCACCCTATGGAAATCGTCGTCGCATTTCACGAGCAGCAAAGAGCAGATTGTCACAATGTCTACTCCGAGTCGTGCACAGACCCGAAACCCGCTGCAGTGCGACGGCTTCACAAAATGCCACACTGTCCACCCGTCACCACAACACCGCGGTTTTAACCATACCGTGCTCTACCACAACGACATTACCACCACCACCGATACACAACATACTCGCGCCAGTGGCATGGCCTGCAATCGTACATGTACATTTATTTAGCTGCTGACGTGTAATTGATGCTTCAAGTTTGCAGCCACTGACGGTGTGTGCAAACGGTACTGTTTTTCTACACACTCCTTGTGTGTTGACATCTTGACCTACTTCCCGCATTCGGGCCCTTCCCTCATGTCGCCGATTCGGATATCTTCTCGCCTTCGTTTCTGCACGCCGTTTCATTCGCTCTCGGGCCGTTGTTGCCCCCGTTTCGAACGCGCTTTCACCACATTTTCCCGTACCAAGCGACACCCATCTAATAGCTAGTGCCAGTGGCTACTTATCATGACATCCTTGGATTCCTCATAATATCATATCATTTGTCGTCACACCAGAGTAAATGCGAGTGAGCAAAAACAAACCAAGAGTGATAACATACGGAACTATAGTAACAGCGCCACTCAAATTGTTATATGACTCTCACTTAACTCAGTCACTGGGGCTGAGCATTGAGCGTGACAGTGATGTGACTTTGATTACCATATTTGTTTGGTTTGCTCCTCAATGTAAACAAAAATCCTGGGGTTGGCCGTGCTAGACCGCTCTTTTGTGTTAAACAAGTACAAACAAAATTGGATTTGACCTGGGGTTACGTACTAGGTCAAAGTTCAAGTTCGACTCGGAAACTCATCCCGAACTTGCTTCCCTAAAACCTTGCGACAACCACTACTCACGCCCAGACAATAATTCTCAACCACGAATGGGCGATCACCGATCGATCTCATCCATGGCTTTAGTACAGCCCTCACCCATTGGCGACCAGATTGATTATCTGCCCAGTAGCCCCCATTACCCGCAAGACGTTAGATCCGCCGCCGCCGATGTTCCCCGATCTGAAGAGGCTGTGGATAAGGTGTGCACACGGGCACCATTTTACGCACTTCGAGCCCGTGCTGTATATCTGATACACGATAATTGATGATCGCCCGATTCGCAGGGTACACCTTGATGATTTCAAGGAATGTCGTACGCGTGTGTGTAGAGCTGGATGACCCAGAAAAGCATTGCGGAAGGTAAGTAAACGAGGCGTAATCAGCATCAGGTGTGGATTTTTCCCTTATCCATTGGTATTCCTTTTGTTCCATATGTGGGGAGCACCCTTGTAGCCCAGGTATACGGTAGGTACATTTATTCGGACGCCAACTCTTCTTCGGAAAATTCGTCATACAGTTACAGGTGTGCCGGCATCGTCCTTCCACTCACTGGAAATTTCCGCTGGCCAGTTCACGGACCCTGTCACCTCAACGCAGGGGTTTATTGCAAGGGAAGTCCACAGCTAGTGACCACATTGGGGGATAACAGATGCAGTTACCAGTGTCCTTGTCGGTATGTCGTACTCGGCGCGTCTGAGAGAGAGAGCTGTTTAGAACGGATAGTGAAATTTCTTTTTCACGCACTGGATCTCGAGGCATGTCCAAGGGGTAAATGCTCTTTGCCGCCCATCGACACCAACTAAAAAACTCCTGGAGTGTTCCTGGAGTTGTCACTTTTAGTATAATCCAGCAAATAATCAGGACATTATTGTGCCTATGGACCCTCCACGTCCATCGACTCGCACCTCGATCTCACGCATACTCAACCATTGATCGATCCATCCCTACAAACACGCAATTGACGCTGTGGTGTTCGTGGGTTGGAACAGGAGGTGGCATGGCCATCGATTTTCGACCCTCTTCGCTGGTTTATTCTGGTACAACCTCGGAAATCTACACATCAGCGGCATCTGTTTCCAGAACAACGAACTTTTCCATTGCCTCGCTCATTTTCGCGAACTGAGATCACTGGTTTTTCCCTTCCCCTTGGTGTCCCCTTGGGTGCCCAGCACCCGCTCATGAGGTTCGGTCACCGGCGACGAGCTGGTACCACCGCTATCCCTTTATTTCGATGTCATGATGTCACTGATTGGAGTTCAGATTGAGGATCACCCACTTGTCTCGTTTTTTTCCCCTCGACCTCTCGTGGTACGGTGAAGACGGGGAGCCGAAAGAGGTATGTTCGAACAACGGGGTCGTTTATCTGTTACTAACGCGACTTGGAAATAGCGACACGACCTACACAAGGGCAATTTTGCGGACATAGAACAGCTGAAAAGTACGAATGGGAGCTTATTTCATTTTATTTACTTGGAACGTGTGTAAATGTATCATCTCGTGACCAACTGTACCATCTCTACATGAGTACTGCATGTAACTGTGTATCTCTCTTCGACCGCCAGGGTATCTGGGTCTTTTTCGACGTTTAGCCATGTGTGCCGATGGGGGATTGTTAGCCTGTGATGTGTGGGACAGCGGGGGGAATTCGCCGTGTGATACATGATAACCAATCATAGAGCACAATATTAATGAGGGAGTTTGCCCGCCGATGTGTCGAAAAGGCTGTCCAATGGTGCTTTAATACGCCAAATTTGCATCAGGTGAATATTCATTGTCAACATCATGGAGAATATCTAAGAGAACTTGAAGCTGCCCAAGGTCGGTGAGGTGACAGCCAACGTCTGTGTCAACCTTATTGTTCTCTTACAAGTCACAGCCGATTTTCTGCGGCGCGTGCAGTACATCATGATAGTATGAACCCAACATCATAGGAGGTGCTTCTCCGCGCACCAGATCATGATGTTACGTGTGGCACAGTCACCAACCTCATTGCCCC
The DNA here is from genome assembly GCA_000827475.1 of Paxillus involutus ATCC 200175. Lineage (NCBI taxonomy): Eukaryota > Fungi > Basidiomycota > Agaricomycetes > Boletales > Paxillaceae > Paxillus > Paxillus involutus. Next base: position 24,477 of record KN819347.1, read on the forward strand.
AGTCGCAAATATTTGGGCTACCTGGTGATTCACTTGCCCAATTGTATTAACTCAGGATCTGAGCGCTGATCATTCATGCGTTCACAAACCGCCGCGGGAAGACAGGAGGATGGTGTTGCAACACACAAAGTTCTTCGTGCGGGAAATAGACGTCGTTAATGGATAGGTCAGATTTTAGAGCTGTATATAGGATGATCAAACAAGATTCGAAGAATATTGATGGTCATGCCAAGGTCCCCGTCCCGAATTCCCAACCCAGGAAGGTGTTTGTAATTGAGTTCAATTAGTCTGTTGTCAGGGTCTGCAGGAGGACAAGATACGATACTCGGATTCCGAATCGGTCATCTTTGTCCCATAGACTGATGACCAATCCATCTACCCAGTGTGCATGCCAAACTCTTCGAAACGCTGTCAGCATCAGGTTCTACGGCGAACTCCATGCCGCCCAGGGAGCGCTCCTGGATTCTGCCAGACCCTGCCATCATGCCAAGCTACCGGTGATACAGGACATACGAACACCAGTGGTTACTTGATTGGTCTCGAGGACAGCCCTGCTGCCCTCCGCTGATTTGAGTGTCTTCTTGATTCCGATGTTCAGTGAAGTGCTCCACCCGTTACACTTCAACGAGATTTCGCAGCGATTCTAGTGGAGGCGGTTTTGATGCAAATGTTCTTTGCCAGTACTGAATGCTCCTGCAGGGGATTGCAACGAGGTAAGTGTGGGTTAATGTTGAGATTGCTTGCATATAGGCAGCCGAAGAAGGACGTTATGCCCACCGACCCTCCCACGAATCATTGAAACACGCTGAAAACACACACCATGATAATCAGTACTCGTCACTTGGCATACGCAAACTGTACACAAGAAGGCGCGGGGCGTAGAAAATGCAGGCTGTGCAGAAGAAGACGCAAGCTAATGGAGATGTCAATGACACCGCTGGCAGGTTGGGTTGTAAACGTGGGTAGTAAGTTTGCACTAGGATTCATGGACTGGGACGAAACTGTATACCAGAATCGGTGGTGCAGAACGTGCATCACCAGCACCTGGCAGCACCCAGGATATCTGATACTGGACTGCTGACCCAAATAGGTCTTATTTATTGCTTTTGGTTTCAGAGAATCATGAAAAGTGGTCTTGAGGAGGACATACGGCATCATCATATTGACAGCGCAGCAAGAACAGAATACTATGGCACTGAGCGGAGGGAAGATATCGTAATTCGATCCTTGATTGGACAAGCATGGCTCACCCAGACATTAACGTTAGCATCCATCGTGTCTCGAAGACCACTCCAGGGTCATTTCATAGCCTCCCGGATTGATCCGATGCATGGTGCTCGTGGATCACCGACATCAAGTCGAAAGTTGTTTAGAGTACACAGGAGCTCAGGACTGAAATACAGCAAAACGTCACTAACATCACTCACCGCCAAGCCCGCCGCATCTTGCTTATGCCTGTTCAGCTCAACAACGATTGTCTCCACAACCAGAGGCTAGCTGACTGAACATGAGGACCAAATGAAAGTGTGTACTGTGCTTACATGCACAGGGCCACACCAACATCGCAAAGATCTTGCGCGGGTAGGATGTTGCGAGGAGATCTATACCTTCCGAACTGGAGTACTTCTGCAGGAGCACTAGAGCGTTGATAACAGGTTGCCTCGGACTTCTCGCCGATGGCATTGGTGCGACTTGCACATGGTAGTGGATGGTCACAAGAGTCAGCCAAAACTGTCATTTTCGGCTTACATGTAACATGATCCACGTGCTTGGCTGCTCCTGGCCCAAATAGTACAGTAAACATATTGCTACTGGAGACTATAAGGTTAGCTTACGAGGGGTACATCTGGTATATATCCTCCCAGATGGGCACATTGAAACGAATCCGTCGTTGCATCAGACATAACCTTATAAACGATACCCATCAGACAATCCATGCACAAGGACAAACCTACCGACCCTCTGAACGCACTCCCATCTGAGCTGATGGGATACGTATTCTACCTCTGGCTGCTGGACAGCACCTATTCAAACGCAGACAGCATCTATCCAAACACAAAGTGTACGCACTCGCAACTTCCAGTATTGATTTCCCTCGTCTCGAAGTCTTGGAGAGAGTTCGTATATGCCAGTCCACTGCTGTGGGCACATATCATCCTCGAAGCGTCCCAGGGCGCTGTACCAACCATACAGGCTCTCCAAAAGCGGTTGGAGCGCTCTCAGAGTGCTCCGCTGTTCTTGGATATCTTGATTGGGGAGCAGCCTGACAGGGACGCGCTACAACTGCTATTGGCAGAGTCCAGTCGCTTCTACCACCTGACTCTCAGCATCTTCGACTTCTCATGGTGCGACGATATTCCAACCCGGGGCTTCCCGCAGCTGAGAAAGCTCGCCGTCCACACGGGGTTCCAAATACCCACCGACGTAGAGGCGCTCAGTGCCATCTTTTCATCTGCCCCTCGCCTCCGCTATGTAAAGTGGCTCTCGACCGGTGACCCAGGGCTCGTCGGGGTGAACGGCCATCGGTTCCACTTCCTCGACCTCACTGTCTTCCATCTTCCAGTTACGCGCCTCCTCGAAGTTTTGGCGGCGTGTCCAAACCTTCGCGACCTTGTCATCACCTTCCAGGGCGAAGAGGAGTACGC
>KN819347.1:41425-52653 GCA_000827475.1 Paxillus involutus ATCC 200175
TTTTCTTTCGGAGGAGGGAAATCCCATCTCATACTGGGCTCATGCCATCCGAAGTGGAACTCGCCACAATGCCACCTCGGAATAGTTGTATTTAGATCATGTACTACATAGTTACTACTTTTGCAATCCCAGCTGCAGTGTCTCTTCCTGCAAATTTGACATCATTTTGGAAGTTGGTGGTTGGACCAGGTTCAGTGAACCTTCTACTGATTGGTAGCATCAGCTCATAGTCAATGGAGGCTCGAGTGTTTGAATTGATGATAGGCAGGCCTTGACACTATCATCAATCACAGGCTCGAGTCCGAGGCACACAGTTGTGCCACCTGAGGGTGCCATAGAGCTACACCTGACCTCAGCTGGACCTCAGAAATCTTAGGTCATCGGACCCTACATAGTTCACTGTTCTCTGAGCCTATGCCTAGACCCGTCCAAGTGACTTCACGAAGGTTTGTTTGGCATGGACAGTAGGTAATATCAGGGATTTTCGTCAAATGTTAGGTAAACGCCTTGAAAATTTGGGCGTGTATAGTTTGAGATCCTAACTTAGTGCGTAAGATACATGGCATTCCACCGAACAATGCCACCACCGAACAACCTACAGGAGTCATGCACTCTCGTCGTCCCACAAACGGGTTCAAATGAGATACCTGAAACCCTTCGGAAGCCCCTTGAGGCGCTCGTCCTCCTCTGCGGCTTTGTTGGCTTCTTCGAGGTATGATCGATAGCGGTGTAAAATCACAAGTGCGATCACGGCCATCAAAATGCACAGCAAGTAGGATTTGACATAGGAGGGGTCCCATGAGGATGGCCAGAAATACCTATGATAAACCTTTGTTACACGCTTCACTACACTCGGAGGAACCGACTCACGGAGCACCAATAGCTGCAGACACTGCAACCGAACTTATCGAGGCAAGAGGCACTGCTCGCTCCCTCGGCGAGTGAGAAAATGAGTTGCTCACCCAGACCATGAACAACTTAATTGTGACATAAATCTGTGTCATCAGGAAGCTGCTGGTGGTCAGTCAAGGACTACGTCGATGATTCCAGGCTCGTGCAGAGATAGATAGCGAACAGCAGTGGACAAAACCGGTGATCAGCAATGGAATACACATGTGCCAGAAACGTTCTCCAGATGAGTCGGAGTGCCTTTTCGAGAACAGGCCTTAGGTTGATGCATACAGCATATATGATGGACGTACGAAGCTACGATGAAAGCTGTTATTGTGGAAAATATCCAGGGGGGAACACAGAGCAGTAGGCTGATGGTCGGACTGTAGCCCATTGTTGCGCTGAGCGTAGGCAAGAAGTTTCCAAATGAATCAGCAGCGTAGATGCACAGCAGAGCTGTGCTCAATGACCATATGCGCCAGTCGGTCAGCGCCTGGGTGAGGGTTGAAAGATACTTGGCCTGGTCCAGGTGATCGCTGCCACACGCATCCTCTTCCACTCTTTTACGAGCAAGAGCAAGCTCTTCGTGTGAGCCAGCTCGCCGAAGAAGACGGGTGACGGAAATTGCAAAGACGGCAATGATTATGGTCACGCCACCCTCGAGTAGGAACAACCATCTGAAATAAATTTCTGTAGTCAGTACACGGTCTATGTGTTGACATGAGGAAGTGCTGACCTCCAGCCTGCGAAGCCAAACACTTTATCCATTGTCCCCATAACACCAGACGCAATGAGAGCGCCGAACGCATAACCGAGTGAGCTACCACTCGTGATGATTGAAATTCTCCAAGCGAGCTCGCTACGTTTACACCTGTTCCTAGGTTAGTACTTACATGCTTGGGTTGAAGGGTTAGCCGTACCATCTAGAGAGTAAGAACGTGGTTCCGGGCTGCCACGCAGCTTCACAGAATCCAAGGAAGAAACGCGACGCAAGGGCTCCAGCGAAATTGAATGCGTCAGGATGAACCAGAATGATGGTGGGTGTGCACATAACTTACGTCTGCGATATACCTTCACGGTTCCCGGACTCAGTCTTGCCCCATGACGACGAAATAAGGCCACGAACCAGTAGCGATGCAACACACTCCCCAGAGAAACACGCATGAAGAGAGGTATACCGACGGTCTTTGGATTGAACTCAGGAACATGTTACTAAATTCCGTCAGTCAGACCTGTTCAAATCAACCTCAAGGGAAACACACGAAGGAATCTGCATCAACATGTAGCCAACGTATAGAATACTGATGAGGGTGTTGAATTGACGTCCACTCATATGGAGGTCGATCTCGCAGGTCAGATTTATAGCAAATGAATGACCCTTGACAGAACTGACGCTGCACTAGAGCGGTCCAACTTTGACGATGAGGGATCCAATTAGGTAGCGGACGGATAAGATAGCATATGGAACGCACATAGTGAAACGCGACATGGCGGTCCAGCGGAGAAGTAATTGTTTCTCTAGGCTCTTTCTGCCTTCTGCACCCCCAACGGCCTCCTCCGGGTCGTCAGCTCGTGAGGTGACAATAGAATCATAGCTAGCGATTGCCGACGATTCAAAAAGACTGTCGTGAACGTCTGTGGATGACGATGCCATAGTGACCGGAGAGAACAAGATTGGGTTATCAACAGAGCTATGGTTCACCACGGTATACGTACATCCGATGATCCAGGGAAAGAATGGTGTTCTTAGGGAACAAACATGCACACCAACAGCTAGATCTACCCGCCTAAAGCGCTTGAACAGCTCGGAGTTTCAATTTACCAATCTCCTTCATTCGCCTCAATGCGCTGCTAGCCTACACCGTGTTTGTCACCGAGCCGGTGCTGGAAAATCAACGTTCTGCACTTCATTTGCGACCCATCTCCAAACGTCTCGATGTGCCGCTCACATCGTACATTTTGACCCCACCGTAACAGGATATACTTTCAAGTACGAGCCAGCTATTGACATAATGGAACTAGTCACCCTCGAAGATGCGAAGAGTGAGATGGGCACGGGTCTGCATGAGTCCGAATGGTGGACCTGTGTATTGCTTTGAGTGAGTGTACCGCAGTCCATGGACAGTCCTGCTTCCGCATCTACTGATGGCTATGCGACTCCCAAGGTATCTCGTACAGCATATGGAATGGCTGGAAGAAGAGCTTGGCGGGTACGATGACAACTATCTTGTTGTCCCAGGTGCGCACCATACTGGTTAATTTGTAAATACGCACTCAGGCGTTCCAGGTCAAATCGAGCTTTACACACATCACCCGTTCTTACTCTCTCAGGTCCGTAACTTGCAACGAATGGGCGTAAGAACTTGTGCTGTATATTTCATTAGCCTCCACCCTGAGGATCCACTCCCTTTAACCCACATCGTTTCAGCGGCGTCCTCTTTGCCATATCTGCCATGGTGAACCTTGAGGTTCTGTCGATCAACATTATGTCTAATATGGATCACGGGCTCTGGCGCGCGAAAAATCCTAATGATCTCTTCCTAACAGCTCGCACTGGTGCACGGAACTTCAACTCCTGCAAACGTGGTGCGAGATGCCCAGGGATTTGCGCAGCCGAGCAGGCTTACCGTGCATACAGGGTCCCACTCCCCAACGTAGACGCACTCAGTATTATTTTTTCATCCGCGCCTCGCCTCCGCTATGTGAAGTGGTACTCGATTGACGACCCGGGGCCCGTTGCGGTCAACGGGTATCAACTTCACTTCCTCCACCTCACTGTTATCCATACTCCGGCTACGCGTGTCCTCGATGTCTTAGCAGCATGCCCAAACCTTCTCGAGGTTCTCATCAGGTTCTACGGCGCACACGAGTACATCCCCATGCCGCCTAGAGGGCGGATCCTCCTCCCAGAGTTGCGCTCGCTTGTCTTGGATGGGAACTGGGACCTTACGGGTGTCCTGAGGAGAATCCAAGCACGTCTTCTGGCCCACCTCAACATGCACTGGCGGTATTTCAACGGTCGGGAGGATGGCTTGGAGGCACTCTCGTCTTTGCTGGCATGCTCTCCACATCTTGAAGAGATTGCTCCGGGGAGGTTCCTGGAAACGGAGGAGGGGCTGATCAGCATGATCACCACCAACAAGAATTTAGCCACACTCACCATCGTCTCGGAACCGTATCGAATTCCTCACCCATCAGAGAGAAGGGAGCTATACGCTGCCACAGCTAGGGAACCCGGTGTTCCGGAACGCAGTTGACGTGCCAGACGAAGTTGTGCCCCTCATGATCGGATCTCGCATGTCTCCGCCAGATGACACAGAATACAGCTCACGCTCGCATCGAGCATGTATTCTAAAGTCCGTGCGTCTGGATGGGTGCAAGCCGGTGGCGGTGGTGACTATCTCTCGTTGGAGGCTATCTGCCGGGCGAGTTGGGCTCAAGGCTAAGGGGGCGTTCGTGAATCGCAACCGAAATGTAATTTGATACCTGAACTGAAGCAAGGACTTGTTAAATCTTCCGATTTTTTATTCGTGCAGTCCGTAATTCATGGGCGTCGTGCAGTATACTAATTGGAGCATGCTGAACGCTGAGCATGTGGTGGTGGTTGCGATGCATTACACATTGTAGGTCAAAATGGCTCACCGAAAATGTAAAGGCTGATTTCCCGGGGAAAGTGCAGATTCATGGCGATGGCGAACAGAAAGGATACATGCACCAGTGTCACGAATAAACTCCGCCGTGAGGCTGAACTTCAAGTTGCCACAGACGTGCGGCACGATGACGGATGTGACTGGTGGTTGTGTATCACCACCTAATTACAAAGGGGAAAGCGGATGCTTACTCGTAAATCCTCCTCCTTTATCTTTCCACCACCATCTTACCTAAGTTTCGACCACCACACAGTGGGGCTCGTTCTTGCAGCAATGTGGAGGTGCACTGGTCGGCTGAGACCCGGTACATCTGAGTTAGCATCTAGTGCGTATCCCCAACAACCAACGGACAGACTGACACCAATGAAACGACTCCGTAGCTACATCAGCCGTTTACCTACAAACAGTGTGTTCTCGATCCGGAATGTACGAGAAGCAATTTACCGACCCCCTGAACGTACTCCCGCCTGAGTTCGTGGAATATATATTCCACCTCTGGCTATTCGATGCCGGCATCTATCTCCCCACACGGCCTTGGAAGTGGCAACTTCCGGCATTGCTTTGCCTCGTCTCGAGGTCTTGGAGAGATTTCGTATACGCAAGCCCGCGCCTGTGGGCACATGTCACCTTCAATACATCCAAAGGCGCAGTACCAACCTTGCACGCACTCCAAAAACGGTTGGTGCGCTCTCAGAGCGTTCCGCTGACCTTGAATATCATGATTGAGGAGCGACCAGATAGAGACGCACTAAGAGTGCTATTTGCAGAGTCCAGCCGCTTCCACTACCTGACACTCAGCGTCCGCGACCTGTCTTGGTGCAACGATATTCCAATGCAGGCCCTCACACAGCTCAGCGAGCTCACCATCCATACGCGGTACCAAAGCCCTATGATGGACACGCTCAGTGCCATCTTTTCATCTGCACCTCACCTCCGCCGCGCGAATTGGCACTGCATAAGTGACCCAGGGCCCATCGGGGTGAACGGGCATCAGCTCCACTCCCTCTATCTTACTGGCGCGTGTTTACCGGGTACGCGTGTCCTCGAAGTCTTAGCGGCGTGCCCAAACCTTCGCAACGCTAGTTTCAGCCTCGCCGGGCAACGAGAGGACGTCACCATGACGGAGCGGATGTTGCTGCCAGACCTCCCTTTCCTTTCCTTCGGAGGCAACACGGAACTCAAGTGTCCCCTAGGGAGCATCCAGGCGCCACTTTTGTCCCACCTCGACATGACTCGGTGGTGTTTCAACTTGAACAATCGGGAATCTGACTTCGAGGTACTCGAATCTTTTCTGGCATTTTCTCCGATTCTCGAGGAGATCGCTCTGGGTGGGTTCCTGGACAAGGAGAACCAGTTGATCAGCATCATAACCAACAATGAAAATCTAGCCAGACTGACTGTCTCCCGGCATTGGAGTTGGCGGCAAACGTCGTTCATCACCCATAGGACATTCCAACTCCTAACCCGTCAGGAACATGGGATATATGTGCTGCCACGCCTGGAGAAACTGCACTTCGAGGGAAGACTTGACGTTACAGATGAAGTCGTGCTCCGCATGATTGAATCTCGGATGTCCCCACCAGATGACATAGAATCCAGTTCACACTCGCGTCGGGTATGCACTTTAAAGTCCATCTATCTGGATCTGTGGAAACCGATGGAAAAAGAGTCAATCTCTCGGCTGCAAACTATATGCCGGGAGAGCGGGCTCAAGGCCGAGGGGTCGTTCCTGGATCCCCGACCAAAGCAAGTCCGAAGCACACACTTCTTACTTTCCCTTTTTTCTTCACTTGCGCAATGTGTAGTTGGTGGGTGTTTGTGTATTGTGGACACAGTGGATGAGTGCCAGGCGAAGGTCTGCTGAGCGCTAGAGCACCTGTACCAGCAGTTATAATGCACTACACCTTGTACTTTGAAGTATTGGTGTTACGCGCGATTATTGAATGATCCTATTCAGCGTGCGAGCGGGGTTATGGTGGGTGGCGTCCGGTTTCTTGGGGTCTCGGCTTTGCGATGCCAGAGGCAGCACGTACGTACGTTCCCTCAAACTTGAACCCATTTGGTTCTTCGACGAACAAAACAGTTCAAGTTGACCTTGCAGAAAAAGATTCACTGGTCAGCGCTCAGCTGAGACCCAATATATATCTAGCCCAGGTGCGTGTCGTCCACGTCAAACGGATAAAAGGATTGAAACGAGGTCGTGGCTACATCAGACATAACTTCACTATTCCTTCACACTATGGCCACGTTACGCGGTTCGTACGCGTGCAAGAAACAACCTACCGACCCTCTGAAGGTGCTTCCACCTGAGCTGGTGGGATACATATTCCACCTCTGGCTACTAGACGGCGTCTATCCACGCACAAAGCATTCATACTCCCAACTGCAGGTATTGCTCTGCCTCGTCTCGAGGTCTTGGAGAGATTTCGTATACGCCAGCCCGCACCTGTGGGCAGATATCATCTTCAGGACTTCCCAAGGCGCAGTATCAACCTTGCACGCGCTCAAACAGCGGTTGGAGCGCTCCCAGGATGTTCCGCTGTCCTTGGGTATCGTAGCTCATGATGGGCGAGCAGATGAAGATGCACTAAGAGTGCTATTTGCAGAGTCCAGTCGCTTCCGCCACCTGACACTCGGCATCAGTGACCTGTCATGGTGCAACAATATTCAAAACCAAGTCTTCACGCAGCTAAGCGAACTCACCGTGTACACGCGGCTCCAAACACCCGCTCACATGGACGTGCTCAGTGCCATCTTTTCATCTGCACCTCACCTCCGTCACGTGAATTTGAATTTGCACTGTATTGGTGACCCGGGGCCCATCGAGGTGAACGGGCGTCAGCTCCACTCCTTCTATCTCAATGGCACGTCTTTCCCGGTTGAAAGTGTCTTCGAATTCTTAGCGTCGTGCCCAAACCTTCGCAACGCTGTTATCCGCCTCGAGGGGGGACAGGATTACATCCCCATGATGGAGCGGATCTCGCTGCCAAAACTGCGCTCACTTTCCTTGGAGGGCACTGAGGACGTTATGTGTCTTCTCGGGGGCATCCAGGCGCCGCTTTTGTCCCGCCTCGACATGACCTGTCGGAATAACATCAATCAGAAATATGGCTCAAAGGTACTCGAGGCTCTTCTGGCATCGTGTTCGCATCTCGAGGAGATCGCGCTGAATGGGGTCCTGACAACGGAGAATAGGCTAATCAACTGCATCACCAATAATCAAAATCTAGTGAAATTCACTGTCACCTGTCCATGGTGGCAAACGTCGTTCATCACCCACAAGACATTCCAACTCCTTACCTGGCAGGAACATGGGAGATATGTGCTGCCACACCTGGAGAAGCTAATATTCTTGGGAAGACATGACGTTCCAGACGAGGTGGTGCTCCGCATGATCGAATCTCGGATGTCCCCACCAGATGACAAAGAATCCAGCTCACACTCACACACTCTAAAGTCCATCCGCATGGACGGGTGCAGACCCATGGCAGAGGAGTCAATCTCTCGCTTGCAGGCCATATGCCGCGAGAGTGGGCTCAAGGCCGAAGGCTCGTTCATAGATCCCAGCCAAAATTTAACTTTCGACCTCTACTGAAACGCACACTTCTTGCTTCGTCGTTTTTTTCATTACTTGCCACAGTTCGTGATTCATGTGCATTATGTAGTATAGTAGCAGTAGATGGCCTCCAGGCTGGGGTAGGCATACTAAGCGCCAGAGCACTTGTACCAGTAGTTATAACTCACTAGATATGGTACTCTTACGCGCGATCCTTACATGATCCTATTCCACGTACGAACTGGACTATGATGGGGACAATGGAAACCCGCTCTGGGGCACGGCGGGAAACACTGAAGCGCACGAGTGACGGAGCGACGACGTGTATAAAGAACAGCTAAGACAGGCTAAGGTGGTATACGACTAAGGACTGCGTGTGTGTGCGATAGTGTATATATACTACGTTGAACATGATGATGTCATGTCGTGAGCCCTAGGCTTACAGACAACTTCTGCCGTCCTAAGAAGTCCGAGCCGTGTATGTGATCCACTGGTCTTGAAGATAACATTTAGGCTGAAACCCGCACGGCGTGAGTCGCAATCACAATTCTACGTCGACTATCGCAACTGCAATATGTACTGTGACTACTGTCTGACCTTGACCAGTTTTTGTAGCCCTGGAGCCCGTAATTTACGGGTTGGCAACGGGGAAGATAGGGTGATGTCGACGTAATCACTAGTTGTCCTATCGTGATAATCCTTCAGGCCAGGTCATATTGAAGGATGTGATGAACGGGAACTGAGAAATATATAGGAAGTTTCCAGGCTGGACGGCGAACGAGCCAGGAGATCTGAGAATCGACGGTTACGCCACCTCGTGTTCCAACCCCCCAAAAAAAACAAAAAACAAAAAAAAATCGAGGCTCAACGCTCACGTTGATATACATTATACACGCACCTCTACAAGTCCCCGGGTCGGAGTTGGACTGACCTTTTGTTTCAAAGCAAGTCGTCCATAGGTAAAAACGGCTCACCGAAAGTGTACAGGCTAATCGATTTTCCAGGGAAAGTGTAGATTAGTGGCGACGGAGGGAGCGAGTCAACCCACCCTGTTGTACAAAAACGGATGGTAGGCGCTGGAGCGAGTCAGAAAGGGCGAACAGAAAGCATACAAAGCACTCACGGCCAGGAGATGACCTGTGTCACCAATACTTAAGCTCCGCTGTGACTGACAGCAAGAGGCTGGACCGACGACGGTATCACTTGTACATAAGATTCGACCCATCTCTTTTGCGTTGCACTCGGGGATGCACTGAAGAAGTTGGTGTCACCGTGTTCCGACGACAGGCGGTTCTGAGTCCAAAGCAGGTCTGGAATAAAGTTTGCCTCGTGGGAAATCTTTGGCGTTGGCCCTCCACAATAAACTGTACGTGTATCATACATGGAGAGCTGATCCTTCTTTATATTCCACCACCATCTTAAATGAATTCCGACAAACACACAATGCGACTCGATCTTGCAAAGATTTGGAGGTTCGTTCGTCGGCCTAGACCCTGTACTACATCCAAGTTACATCTGGTGCGTATCCCAACAATTAACGGATAGACTAGCATTAACGAAACAAAGTCCGGATCCGTATCTACATCACTCAATCCAACAGCGTGCCCCGGATTCGGCAGTTGCAAGAGACAACCTACCGACCCTCTGGAAGCATTCCCACCTGAGCTAGTGGGATACATACTCCACCTCTGGGTACTGGACAGCATCTATCGGAACACAAGGCATTCGTCCTCGCGATTTCCGGTATCGATTTGCCTCGTCTCGAAGTCCTGGAGAGATTTCGTGTATGCCAGCCCCCTCCTGTGGGCGCATGTCCTCGTCGAAGCGTCCCGAGGTGATATCCCAAGTATGCATGCCCTCCAGAAGCGGTTGGAACGCTCTCAGAGCGCTCCGCTGTTCGTGGACATCATACTTGGGAAGCGTCCGGACAAAGATGTACTAAGAGTGATTTTTGCAGCAAGCAGACGCTTCCGCCACCTGACTCTCCGCGCTCTGGATATTTCATTGCACGACAATATTCCAACCCGGGCCTTCACGCAGCTGACCGACCTCACCGTGCACATGGGGTGGGGGTTCCACAGGCCTAATCACATGGAAGAGCTCAATGGCATCTTTTCATCTGCACCTCACCTCCGCTCTATGAATTGGTCCTGCATTTGTGACCCGGGGCCCATCGAGGTGAACGGGCGTCAGCTCCACTTCCTGTACCTCAATCTCTTCCATGTTCCGGTTACGCGCGCCCTTGAAGTCTTAGCGGTGTGCCCAAACCTTCGCAACGCCGGCATCAGGTTGAGGGGCGAATTCGACTCCATCCCCATACCGCCCAAGCAGCGTATCCTACTGCCAGAGCTGCGCTCGCTTGTCTTGGATGGCACCGGGCACCTTGCGTATATTCTGAGGAGCATCCAAGCACCGCTTCTGTCTCGCCTCCAGATCCGCTGGGGGGATTGCGATGTTCAAGTTGGGGAATATGACTTTGAGGCACTGCAGTCTTTTCTGGCCCACTGTCGGCACTTGGAGGACATCGTTCTGCGCAGGTTCCTTGGAACGGAGGACGGCCTAATCAGCATCATCACCGATAATAACAATCTAGTCACGCTCACTGTCGCAGCGACACCGCATCGGACGGGGCTCATCACCCACAGGTCGTTCGAATTCCTAACCCGCCAGGGACAAGGGAACTATACGCTGCCACGGCTGGAGAAGCTGGTGTTCCTGAATGCACTTGACGTGTCAGATGAGGTCGTACTACGCATGATCGAATCCCGGATGTCCCCACCAGACGACATCGAATGCAGTTCACACTCGCGGCGATTATGCACCCTAAAGTCAATCCGTATGGATGGGTGCAAACCTATGGCAATGGAGACAATTTCTCGCCTGCGAACGATATGCCAGGAGAGTGGGCTTAAGGCCGAGGGAGCGCTTGTGGATCGCAACTGCCCGTTACGTGTTTACTTTGAATGAAGCATGAACATCTTATCCATGGGCCTTATGTAGTATCGTAGCAGTAGATGCCCTCCAGGCTGGGATATGTTGAGCGCTGGAGCAGCTGTGCCAGTAGTTGTAATTCACTACATATTAATTGTACTCACAAGTATTAGTGATATGCGCGATCCTCTGATCCTATT
>KN819347.1:67568-80459 GCA_000827475.1 Paxillus involutus ATCC 200175
GAGCAGCCGCTGTCTTGGAAATCATGATTATAGATCGCCCGGACAGAGATGCACTAAGAGTGTTATTTTCAGAATCCAGCCGCATCCACCAGCTGACTCTCAGCGATACTATCCTGTCATGGTGCGACCATATTCCAATCCAGGGCTTCCCGCAGCTGAGCGAGCTGGGCGTGTACTGGGTGTACCACTCACCCACTCGCGTAGACTCGGACAAGCTCAGTGTCATCTTTTCATCCGCCCACCGCGTGAATTGGAACTCCGATAGTGACCCAAGGCTTGTCCAGGTGAACGGGTATCGGCTCCACTTCCTCCACCTTGCTATGTCCCGTATTCCGGTTACGCGCGTCCTCGAAGTCTTGGCCGCGTGTCCAAACCTCCGCAATGCTGACATCGCCTTGAAGGGCGGACACGAGTACACCTCCATGTCGCACAGGGAGCGGATCTTGCTGCCAGAGCTGCGCTCGCTTGTTTTGAATGGAACCTGGCACCTCACATGTCTTTTAAGGAGCGTCCAAGCACCTCTTCTGTCCTGCCTTAACATGAACTGGCGGAATCACGATCCTCGGGAATGTAACTTGAAGGCACTCGAATCTTTTCTGACATGCTCTCCGCATCTCGAGGAGATCGCTCTCCATGGGTTCCTGAAAAAAGAGCACTGGCTAATCAGCATCATCACCAACAATACAAATATACGCAAGCTCACTGTCACTGCCCAACGGTGGAAAATCCCACCCATCACCATCAAGACATTCGAACTCCTTACCCGTGAGAGGCATGGGAGATTTGTGTTGCCACACCTGGAAAAGCTGGTGTACCGGGGCGCACGTTACGTTCCAGATAAAATCGTCCTCTGCATGATCGAATCTTGCGTGTCCCCACAAAATAACGTGGATTGCAGCTCATGTTCGCGTCGAACATGCACTCTGAAGTCGATCTGTCTGGATCGGGGCAATCCTATGGCAGCGGAGGCAGTCGCTAGGCCGGAAACTATATGTCAGGAGAGTGGGCTCGAAGCCGAGGGGAAGTTCGCGAGTCGCGACTAGGATAGCATTTGCGATATTTGCCATTTCCATTTAAAATATGTATTTGTGACAATTGTATTAGCCTTGGTGTTGATCATTCATGTATTCGCAGGATACTGGGAAGATAGGACAGCGATTGATAGCAGTCGTGTCGACGAACCACGACCTCGGCCTTCAACTAGACCATTTCGCCAGGTCCTGAGGTTACAAAAGGATATGATGAAGGGGATACGGACGATAACATTGACGGGAGAAATTTGTGTCCAGCCGAAGCAGCCAAGTCGACTGGCCGAGACTATCATGCCACAAATCGAAAAACACTAATTCGAAGCGCCGGAGAGCGACCATCCCACAACATCCATGTATATCGATGCTCAATGGCTGAGTGAGAGAGAGCGGAACTGCGTGATCTACGGAGAGAACGAAGCCAGACAAAGTGTTTGGGGTTTGGGCGAAAACCCGGAGGGTTTTCCGGCCCGAAGCGCGGCCTGAACCTGGTGGGTCAAGATGAGCTGCGAGGGTGGGTGGGCACCGAGCAGGTCAGCCAAGCGAGACAATCAAGTGTCAAGCGCAGCGCAACGGACAACGTGACGGATGCCGTAAGATGCCTGGATGTAGCCGGAATTGGTGTCCGGACCTGGTCGAGGGAGGGTGGGTGGGAGAAGAAAAGTGAGCGAGTGCTCAGGCGTCTCGGAAAGGAAAACGAGATTTGCCCGACGTGGGCAAAAGCAGAGAGACGACGCGCCACATCGCTTACTCATACATGGACTACATTCTGTGTGAGCCTCGTGCCTCGGCTAACTCAGAATACGATTAATGGCATGAGCTCCAATGCGTGAAACAGAAATTTTACGATCCCTTCCAAATAGCCCTGAGACTCTCACTGGGCCAAGGATGTCGACTACGACTTGCTAATGGGTGAGAGCTGGTGGGGATTGGAGTGACGTACCGACGAGGGCACTAGCAACATCTGTCAGGGCATAGTACACCTGAGTGCGATGACACACCGAGGTCCGTGAACTATGGATTTCAGAGTCAGCGGAAGCCGAGCACAACTGTAATTAAACAGTAGATTGGTTCTAATAGACCCAGACACGCAATATCATTTTTTGGGGGGCGTGAAGCTCGTGCTCCTGCATTGAGGATAACACTTCGCTGAGCTGTAGGAGAACTTGGTAATAAACTCGAGTTTGGAATAGAATGGAGGGAATTCGTCCAAGTAAAATGAGACAAAAATCTATCGGTAGGCCACAATAGATCAGTAGACAGCTTGTTCGGAGCTGTGTTGTGGCGCTTATAAAATTGTACGCCACTACCCAGCAAAGGTTCGACTTACAAACGACGGCAAAGACGGAGATCGAGGTTACTGCTTCAAGGCAAGGCTCGAGGTTCGAGAATCAGTCGTGAGCGAAGGGAGCATCTATGAAGGCGGGTGCTCAAGCAGGGTAGGTCCCACAGCCCAGGGTACCGAGTCAGCTGAATAAACAAGTCGGTCGATGGAGGGCGAGGGCACGTCCTATTGTAGAAAGATGAAAGATGCGCCGGTGAGCAACGGAATATAGGAGGCTCCATCATGATGCAGTGGAGGGGGATGCGCTTGTAAAGAGGATGTCAAAAAATTCTTTCAGGAGTAGCATCAAATCGGCGACAGGTGAGCGCTTGAGCACTAGGTAGAGCCTGAGGGGGTTTTGCAAGGTTATTAATAGCCCCGACGATCAAAAGTGACAAGTGCTCACTAGTACTGGTGGGGGGTAGGTGGGCAGAACACTATAGCCCCGACCACTTCGGGGGATTGCTCAGCAGTCGTCCTCGTGAATGAAGTTACGCGACTAGAAGTACGGTTGAGGAGCATTCGGGAACCACCGACACCCAGCCATGAGTGATCGTCGTGAGCTCGGAAGCATGCGAAGATCAATCACACCAGCCGATCGTGTAATTTCCGCAGGATCTTGGTCCGGTCATACCTGTCCAGGTCAACGTTGATTTCCTCCACAAGCTGTAGCTGACTGGGCATGAGGACATAATGTGCTTACAGGTGTCGGGCCACACTAACACCCCAAAGTGCAGGACTGTTGTAAGGATTCGAGTTCGTCTCGTACTCTGGGATGTAATGAGGAAGCCGAGATGAACACGAGGGTCGGGGGCAGTCAGGGATGGACCCAAGGGTGGAAGATCGGGGCACGGGCATGGTCAACGTGTCTGGGTAACTAACTGGTGGGAATTGGAGCGACGCACCAACAAGGATACTGGTAAGCATCTGTAATAGCCCAGAATACGATTACCAACTCTGGAACCCCGCTGATCATCTCTTGCAAAAAAAAAACATGCGTTGCGGTGACGAGGTCCGTGAACCACATCAGCGAAAAATTACAGTGCGCGGAAGCCCAATGAGCATTGAATGAAGTGGATCTTCCAAGGAGAAACTGGCGTCTGAGTCACTGCCAATTTGTTGCCTATTTGCCTGAGTTACAAGGGTGGGTGTTCAGACGGGGACATAACACCTCCTAAGCGCCAGACCATACTTGATGCCCGGTGGAAATCGTCCAAGTCTCCTTGCAGGATTAATGGCGCAAATGCGTGATGTGTTGATCATGAACAAGGGAAACAAGTGAGAGTTTCCCACGATTTGCAGTCACCAACTACCATGATCATGAAGACGCAACGTGTGCAACAGGATTCCGTTGGCGTGATCCTGACGGTGCCGCAGGACGATGATATTAAGGATCCAAAAACTCGGATCGATCATGAGGATACAACGTGGACACCAGGATTTCATTGGCGTGAGAGACGTTTCTCCTAGCGGTGCCCTGGGGCAATACTACGGATCCATGAACTGGGATCGATGATGAAGGCGCAACGTGTACGCCAGGATTTGGTGGCGTAGGAAGGGCGTTTGTCCTGGCGGTGCTCGAGGAAGATGATACGGATCCGTGAACTCGGATCAACGGAAGACGCAACGTGTACGCCAGGATTTTGGTGGCGTAAGAAAGGCGTTTCTCCTGGCGGTGCTCCAGGACGATAATACGGATCCGTAAACTGGGACCGACGAAAGACGCAACGTGTACATCAGAAATACGTTGGTTGCAGCTGGAAGTGGATTTCAGCCAATAGGACGTACATTCTATAAGAATCGGTGCGTACAGTGAAGGTGAAGGTTCCAATTGACCATCTTGTTTCCAACTACGACACCTTACCGCATTTGACTAGCTTAGACCTGGTATATCTGGTGCATATCCTCCTCCGCAATTGCACATCCATTGAAAAGAGCGCACGGCTACGTTAGACATGTTCCCAGAAACCGCAGCCATCTTCCGCCCCCAATTCTCCACGTCCAAGAAACAACCTACCGACCCTCTGAACGTACTCCCACCTGAGCTAGTGGGATACATATTCCACCTCTGGCTATTGGACAGCATCTATCCGAACACAAAGTATTGGCACTCGCAACTTCCAGTGTTGCTTTCCCTCGTCTCGAAGTCTTGGAGAGATTTCATATACGCTATCCCACTCCTGTGGGCACATATCATCCTCGAGGCGTCCCAAGGAGCTGTACCAACCTTGCACGTGCTCCGAAAACGGTTGGAACGCTCCCAGAGCGCTCCGCTGTTCTTGGATATCGTAGTTGGGGAGCACCCGGATAGAGATGCACTAATGGTGCTATTGGCGGAGTCCAGTCGCTTCCGCCACCTCACTCTCAGCGTTCTCGACCTGTCATGGTGCGATGATATTCCAACACAGGGCTTCACACAGCTGAGAAAGCTTACCGTGCACACGGGGTTCCAAATACCAACCTACGTGGACAAGCTCAGTGCCGTCTTTGCATCTGCGCCCCGCCTCTGCTATGTGAAGTGGCTCTCCACTGGTGACCCGGGACCCATCGGGGTGAACGGCCATCAGCTGCACTTTCTCGACATCACTGTCTTCCATCTTCCAGTTACGCGACTCCTTGAAGTCTTGGAGGCGTGTCCAAACCTTCGCAACGTCGTCATCACCTTCCAGGGCGAACAAAAGTACACCCCCATCCCGGCCAGGGAGCGGATCTTGCTGCCAGAGCTCCGCTCGCTTGTCTTAGATGGCACCGGGCACATTGCGTGTATTCTGAGGAGCATCCAAGCACCGCTTCTGTCCCGCGTCGACATAAAGTGGTGGCATTACAACGGTCATCAATGTGCCTTAGAGGCACTCCAGTCTTTGCTGGCGTACTCTCCGAACCTCGAGGAGATCGCTCTGCGCAGGCTCCTAATAACGGAGGATGGACTAATCACCATCATCACCAACAATAAGAATCTACTCAAACTCACCGTCGCCGCTGAGCGGTGGCAAACGTCGTTCATCACACACAGGACATTCGAACTCCTCACCCATCAGGCAGATGGGAAATATGCGCTGCCACACCTGGAAAAATTGGTCTTTCGGGGCGCAGTTGACGTTCCAGACCAGGTTGTCCTCCGCATGATCGAATCCCGGATATCTCCACAAGATGACGCGGCATGCACCTCACGCTCACGTAGAGTATGCAGTCTGAAGTCCATCTGTCTAGATGGGTGCAAACCTATGGCAGAGGAGACAATCTCTAGGTTGGAGTCTATCTGCGAGAAGAGTGGCCTCAAGGCTGAAGGGACGTTTGCGACTCGTAATCACGTTGACATTTCTACATCAACCATCCCAACTGAAGGACGAAGCTCTTACTTTTCCTTCTTTTTTTATTCTGGAACCCTTATTTTGTGGCTCCGCGACCTGCTGGTAGGTCGACGATGAGCCGTGACGCCTGTTGGTCGATTAGTAACCACTAGCCTATGATACCCTTTCACATACTACTATTTCCCATGACTGCGTTGGTGTAAAGCCAGAGTGTCGTCTGCGACGATGATCACAGCGGAGAGCACAGTGACGAGAGGACCTGACTGAGTCTTGGAAGAAAATCGGGTCACCTGGCTACATCCCTTGTTTGCCAAAGGGCAGTATCGTCATTCCAAGGTCGAGGCACTGAATAACATTAATACTCCGCACGGCAATTTTTCTGAGCCGCAAGCAAGCCAACCCCTGCCGAGCTTCGGCTAGCCAGTCAAGGGCTTCGGAAACAAACAACCACTTCAAGTTGCTCAGCGATGCTAATCACGGTTCAAACGTTCGCCTCTGATTCTACTCAAACGGTGCGTAGCGCTAATCATCCCAAAATGAAAGCAACGACCATAGTGACACCATTAACGTCTACTCCATTTCACACAGCACAACTACCACCTTCAGCAACTCTCGCGGCGCGTTCGGCCCTAATTGCACATCAAACGGTTTGGACGTGTACAGAGTGTAACACCCAATGGCACAGTTACCATCCTCTCATAGGGATAATGGATGGTAGACGTTGCAAGTCAGAGAGGGCGAACAGAAAGGATACAAAGACCCCATTCTGAAGAAATGTCCCGTGCCACGAATGAGCTCCGCCGTGAGCAACAGGCATACGCTCAACTTACCACAGACGACGACGGTATAAGATGGATTCAGATGTACTTGTACACGAGACTTCCAGCTCGTGTTACACCGCTTGTGCTATACTCTGGAATGCAACGAAGAACCCGATATGAACGCGAGGGTCGGTCGATGGTGCAGTCCGTGATGGGTTCAAGACTGGGGCACAAGGACGGTCGAAGTGTACTATGTCATGGAACTGGTGTGGATTGGGGTACCTGTAATACCCTGGAATGCGATGACCAACTTTGGATTTCCGCTGATCACCTAGTGCAATAACGTTGAGGTGGCGAGGTCCGTAAACTATGTGGCGTAAAGTTCCAGTGTGCAGAAGCCTGTGCACAATGGTAATGTTAAGAGTGGACTTTCCATGGAGAAACTGAGGCACTGCTAATAATCATTTGACTTATAATTAAGTTATACGATTTACATACAGGTGCAGCGTGACGGCATGCATGTGTAGTATACGTGGGTATACCCGGGGTCACCGGTCACCGGCACCGGTCACCAATACGCACAGCATGTCTACTTGCTTCGACCATGCATGATAGATCAGATCGACAAGCCGATTCTGCTCCGGGCTGCCCCAAGCTGAGGCTTGGTAAGGTACAGCCGGAGGCACTGGGCTCATTCAGCCAATGAAAGACTTGCAAAGGGTGGAATACAAGCGTCCATTTCAGCCTAGTCCCTACAGACATGCATGGAAGGGCCAGATCCCTGGAACCGCCTGCTCGAATCACCACGGTTGGCTGTGCGGGGTACGGGATCGCAGAGCGGGTGTGCCGTGTCCCTGGGGAACAGCCCAAATCTCAAGGAGTGATATAGACTGATAGGAAAGTTGTGTACATCCCCAACCCAACAGACAGTCGACTTTGTCGATAGAAGATTCGCTCATCAACGATTCAATTTAAACCCAGTATATCTGGTGTGTATCCCGACAATTTGTGGGTAGATGAATTCAAACGAGTCCATAGCCAAACATCACTATTCCCACCAATATTAGCCATGTTACGCGGTTCGTCGGCATGCAACAAAGTACATACCGACCCCTTGAATGTACTCGGACCCGAGCTGGTGGGATACATATTCCAGCTCTGGCTGCTGGACAGCATCTATCCACACGCGAAGTATTCGCACTCACAACTCCCAGTATCGCTTTGCCTCGTCTCCAAGTCCTGGAGGGATTTCATGTACGCCAGTCCGCTCCTGTGGACACATCTCATCCTCGAAGCATCCCAGGGCGCTGTACCGACCTTGCATGCGCTCCGAGCGCGGTTGGAACGTTCACAAAGTGCCCCACTGTTCTTGGTTATCCTAATTGGGGAGAAGCCCGACAGGGATGCACTAAGAGTACTATTGGCAGAGTCCAGTCGCTTCTACCACCTGACTCTCGGCATTTTTGACCTGACATGGTGCGATGATATTCCAATCCAGGGCTTCACGCAGCTGAGAAAGCTCACCGTGCACACGGGGTTCCAAATACCCACCCGAGTAGACGAGCTCAGTGCCGTGTTTTCATCCGCCCCTTGCCTCTGCTACGTGAACTGGTTCTCTACTGGTGACCCAGGGCTGGTCGAGGTGAACGGACATCAGCTCCACTTCCTTGACCTCACTGTCTTCTATCTTCCAGTGACGCGCCTCCTCGAAGTCTTGGCGGCATGTCCAAACCTTCACGATGCCGTCATCACCTTCCAGGGTGAACACGAGTACACCCCGTTGCCGCCCAGGGAGCGCATACTACTGCCAGAATTACACTCGTTTTCCTTGTATGGGAACAGGGATCTTACAGGTGTTCTGAGGGGCGTCCAAGCGCCGCTGCTGGCCCGCTTCGAGGTCCATTGGGGGCATCCCGATGGTCATGAATGCGACCTAGATGCACTCCAGTCTTTGCTGGCGTACTCTCCGCATCTCGAGGAGATCTCTCTGGGCAGTTTCATTGTGACAGAGGACGGGCTGATCAGCGTCATCACCAACAATAAAAATTTACACGCACTCACCGTCACCATTGAATGGTCGCAAACGTCGTTCATCACCCACAGGGCATTTGAACTGCTCACCCGTCAGGCACATGGCGAATATGCGCTGCCAAACCTGGAGAAGCTGGAGTTCCGAGGCGCACTTGACGTTGCAGATGAAGTCGTCCTCCGCATGATTGAATCTCGGATGCCTCCACCAGACAACGTGGGACACAGCCCACGTTCGCGGAGAGTATGCACTCTGAAGTCCATCTGTCTGGACGGGTGTAAAACTATGGCAGAGCAGTCTATCTCTAGGCTGGAGTCTATCTGCGAGGAGAGTGGCCTCAAGGCGGAAGGGACGTTCGCAACTAGCACTCAAATTAGCGTTTCTACGTCGACCATCCCAACTGAAGCACAAACACCTTGCTTTTCCTTCTGTTTTAGTTTTGGAGGCGTTATCTTGTGGTTCCGCAAACTACTGTCACGACGTTCGCGAAGGAGAGGACAGTGAAGCAGAGGATTTGATACTAATATTTAACTCTTGGACTCTCGGGGACAAAATCGGTCACGGTGAAGCAGCCTTGTTTGGCAAAAGCTTTAGAAACAAACAACCACTTACTGATTAGTAATCACGGTTTTATACTTCCACGCTGATGAGTCACCCAAAATTATGTAGTCACCCCAACATGAAGCAGGCAACGACCACAGTGACACCAAAAACGTCTACTCCGGCTTCATACAACTCACAATCACAACCTTCGGCGTTACTCGTTTATCCAGAATTGCATCTCACTGGGCAATCGGGATCTCGGAGTTTGAGCGACGGGCCCGGTCTTGCCTGATTGTGGCGAAATTGTCGAACAAAAATGCTGAGAGGACACCGATCAATCCCGCGTGAGTGAAAACACACAAGCACCCAGTAAAAACCTTGTGAAACCTGGGCCCAGATGCCATTGACGAGCATAACAACGACTCAGAGGCCAAATGAACGGAACGGAACGCGTGCACGAAAGGAAAGTACTGCTCTTGTGCCGCCATCTCACAGTTGAGGTTACAGCGTGTGCGTTCACAGGAACGGAGTTGGGATGAAGAGCTTCGATGACGCAAGGTGTGTGTTACCACAAACTGATGGACTGCCTCTGTCTCCGGTAGCTAACATATACAGGAGTCTTCCGGCGCTCTGCGTTGTCATGCAGTGTCTCATGGGCGAAAAACAAGTTAGGGGAAAACATCCAAGAGCCTGGGTAGTAGCATACATTGATTTTAACTGGTCGCGAATCATCGACCCTATGTTCTCGAATAGTTTTCATGGCGACAGTCTACAGTCCACTATCAGAGGAGTCCAGCTAAGCAACGTAATTCGATAAACGCATTCATGGGTTTGACAGAAGAGATATAGGCATTTAAAAATGTCGCTGAAGGTGCTAATATGGTTCCTTCCCGACAATTTGACCAGTGAGGTCTTGTGGAATGCACGGTGACTAAATCGATAGGCCTACACGATATCACTGATTAGCTGCTAAACGAGGTCGTCGGGAGTGTTTACTTCCATTCCACAATATTTTGCTCCTGGATGTAGGTATGCAAAGTTATACATCGTATTTGTGCGGTTGTAGGTGTGCTCACCTTGTCGGAAGATCCGTACGCGGGCAGCAACTGCCCCACTGGTCCACGGGGCTGCAGGCTGGAGCGAATGTGATTTTCACCAGTGATGTGAACCATATCTCTATATATTAAGCTGCAAGTTCCAGCGGCTCAGCGCTCAGTGCCCATTGTGTCTACCCTGTTATAATACTGTGCTGGACACGTCACCATCGGGAATATCTTATGTATTAGAGCAAGTGCATACAAATACATACAAGTCCCTAATAGTACGTACTGGCAGTGCTTCATGCTCACGGTAATTTGGCCAGATTCCGTTACATAACATCAGCAGAACGCCAAGCCTTTTGGGAGAGTCTCCCAATTAGTGTAAAAGGGTGGGACAACACTTGGCTCACAGTTCCCCCCCACTCTATATTTTCACCTTTGGACCAACCCACCAGTTCGCGTGGCCTTGTGGAAACAAGGCTCATTCGTCAGCTCGGACATCTGGTGCGCATCCTCTACCATTACTGGATAGACTGGCATTGAAATGAGTCCACTGCGACTAGATTAGCCATTTATCTACAGTGGCCATCTTCCATCGCCCGTCCGCCATGTACGAGAAACAACCTACCGACCCTCTGAATGTACTCCCACCTGAGCTGGTGGGATACATACTCCACCTCTGGCTGCTGGACAGCATCTATCCACATACCCAGCGTTCGCACTCGCAACTCCCGGTATCGCTTTGCCTCGTCTCCAAGTCCTGGAAAGATTTCATATACGCCAGTCCGCTCCTGTGGGCACATATCATCCTCGAAGCATCCCAGGGCGCTGTACCAAACTTGCACACTCTCCGAGCGCGCTTGGAACGCTCCCAGAGTGCTCCGCTGTTCTTGGATATCTTAGTCGGGGAGAAGCCCGACAGGGATGCACTAAGAGTACTATTGGCAGAGTCCAGTCGCTTCTGCCACCTGACTCTCGGCATTTTCGACCTGTCGTGGTGCGATGATATTCCAATCCAGGGCTTCACGCAGTTGAGAAAGCTCACTGTGCACACGGGGTTCCAAATACCCACTCGGGTAGATGACCTCAGTCCCATCTTTTCATCCGCCCTTCGCCTCCGCGATGTTAGCTGGTTCTCTGCTGGTGACCCAGGGCTCGTCGGGGTGAACGGACGTCAGGTCCACTTCCTCGACCTCACGATCTTCCATATTCCGGTGACGCGCCTCCTCGAAGTCTTGACGGCATGTCCAAACCTTCGCAACGTCGTCATCACCTTCCAGGGCGAACATGAGTACGTCGCCATACCGCCCAGGGGGCGGATCTTGCTACCAGAGCTGCGCTCGCTTGTCTTGGATGGCACCGGGCACCTTGCGTGTATTCTGAGGGGCATCCAAGCACCGCTTCTGTCCCACCTCGACGTAAAGTGGTGGTACCACAACGGTCGGCAATGTGGCTTAGAGGCACTCCACTCTTTCCTGGCGTACTCTCCGAATCTTGAGGAGATCGCTCTGCGCAAGTTGCTAGACACGGAGGACGGGTTGATCAGTGTCATCACCAATAATAAGAATCTACTCAGACTCACCGTCGCCGCTGAGCGGTGGCAAACGTCGTTCATCACCCACAAAACTTTCGAACTCCTTACCCGCCAGGAACATGGCAAATATGCACTGCCACACCTAGAGAACCTGGTATTCCGGGGTGGACTTGACGTTCCAGACGAGGTCATCCTCCGCATGATCGAATCTCGCACGTCTCCACCAGACGATGTGGGATGCACCTCACGTTCACGTAGGGCATGCACCCTGAAGTCAATCTGTCTGGATCAGTGCAAACCTATGGCGGAGGAGACAATCTCTAGCCTGGAATCGATCTGCCTGGAGAGTGGCATCAAGGCTGAAGGGACGTTCGCGACTCGCCCTCAAATTAGCGTTCCTACGTCGACCATCACAACTGAAGCACGAACCCCCTACTTTTCCTTCTTTTTAGTCCTGGGATCGTTATTCTGTGGTTCCGCAAGCTGCTGTTAGGACGACAATGAATCGTGACAGTCAATGTAACTGCTAGTTTTCTTGGTCTTGCTAGAATCGTTTGGAAAGATGGCCTTGCAGAGTACTGTGTTCCGAATGATCCTGTGGGAGCGAAAGCAGAGTGCCAATTATGACAATGACTGTGAAGGGGAGCACAGGGGACCCTTCTAAGGAGAACTCGTGAGGGTGGGCACTTGGTGAGCATTAATATTAAAGTTTGAACCGAAGTAAGCGCTTGCGCTTGGACCTTTGGGTGTTCATGTCGGAGATTTAAATACATCCCGGGATCAGCCATGGGCACACCACAATGGATTATCAAATAAGTTTACTCGGTTATTTCTTGAAATTTTGTGTAGCATAGTGCAGGCAGTCGAGTCGTAGGTGGTATGTGCTACACCTATAAATCTACTGCCTCTATGTGAGCTTCGTCCTGCTGCGCACATGGAATCACCACACCTTTGGCGTCCGCTCATCGCAAATTTCACCAGATGCGACCCAGGGCTTATTGGCCAAACGAGAGAGCATTGCACCTATTGGTGGCAGGGATCACAGTCGGCGGCATGGAAGACTCCAGCGGGCATTCACATATCCATATATGATTGTGGAACACTCGATATCGCGCGTCCGGGGAACTTGCACGAATTTATGGTGTCTGCTCGATCAGTAAGTGTTCCTTTACATGAGCAAAACACCACTCTCAACTTGTTGTATGGCAGCTTAATTGTCAAGACAGACGTGCACAACCTCGAGCAGATTAGGGTACGGGCAAAAACTCATTTGTTAATAACATTGACATTATTAGCCAGTTATTAACAAGTTAATAACTGC
>KN819347.1:97587-115924 GCA_000827475.1 Paxillus involutus ATCC 200175
AGCATTATCATCAACAATCAAAATTTACTCGTGCTCACCGTCACCGCTGAATGGTGGCAAACGTCGTTCATCACCCACAGGACATTTGAACTGCTCACCCGTCAGGCACATGGAATATATGCGCTACCACACCTGGAAAGGCTGGAATTGGGGGGCGCACTTCATGTTGCAGACGAGGTCATCCTCCGCATGATCGAATCTCGGATGTCCCCACCAGACGACGTCGAAGATAGCTCACGTTCGCGAGCACGGAGTCTGAAGTCCATCTGTCTGGATGGGTGCAAACCTATGGCAGAGGAGTCTATCTCTAGGCTGAAATCTATCTGCGCGAAGAGTAGCCTCAAGGCAGAAGTGAAGTTCGCGACTTGCACTCAAATTAGCGTTTCTAAGTCGACCATCCCAACTCAAGCACGGACACCTTACTTTTCCTTCCTTTTTAGTTTGAGAGCTGTTATTTTGTGGTTCCGCAAGCTGCTGTCAGGACAACGATGAGTACTAGCTGTGACGGTCGATGTAATCACTAGTTTTCTTGCTAGCCTCGGCCAGTGGGCATCCAATTGTCGGAGATTTAGATTCCCGCCGACCGCCATAGCACCCCATGCACTGCCAAATACTTTGTGTCTCGAACATCGTCGCCACAAGACGAAGTACATTCTACGTGAGCTTCGAATAGCACCCTACTCTCGCCTTATTGCAGCAGGGACCGCAGAACCAGATGCGGCTCAGCGTTTATCGGCCAAACGAATGCACGAGAGGTCTGTAGGCACGCGGAAAATATTATGATTGACATCACGCCAGTTCCCCGGAAGTGTTTCACACTACGCTTGAACGAGAAGAAAGAGGCACCGATGCACATGTCCTGATGCACACTATAGTACACGCCCCATGCATCTGTATAGCAACGCAAGATATCCATCCTGATTTTCTAACTGTCCGAAATAGTGCTGGAACCCATTACTCATCTATTGGAGTTTATACATCGGAAGGTATAGGGATGTATACAGGATCATAAGGCCGGTCTACACGGACTCCAACGACCATTCTACCATCATCATCTGCACAGCGCATGAGACGTTCCTTGAAATTAGAAAGGTGCACCTTGCGAAGCGGATCATCATCATGTATGAAATCATACAGCACGAGCTCGAATTCAAGGAGACGTGCGACACCCGCCCGAGCAGCCCCTGCTCTGCTCCTTGATTCCACCATCTCAGCGAGAGGCGTGAAATAGGCCTCGTTCGCACACCCTAACCGTAACTTCTCCAGACGCGGGAGCCTTGGCGACGGTGCAGCTGGCGTCTCGTTGCCAATGGAGCCAATGGACAAATAGTCGATGAGGTCGCTGATGGGCTGAAAGCGCGGGCAAGGCAAGAACACGAAGCTCGCAAGCGCTGGGGCGAGCGCGAGACACCTCACCAGCTCCTCGTTCGGGAAATCGACATCCCGGATGTGCAAACCCTGCAGGGTGCACGCAGAGCGGCGGAGCATCTCTGAGAAATGCGAGTCGTGCCATTGGGTGTCGAACCCGTCCCAGCCGACGAGGATGGCGCCATCGATCTCGAGCGTCTCGAGCTGGGGCAAGATGAACAAGTTGAAAACGACGTGGCCTCGTGAATTGCGCGAGAGTCTCCGGATCTTGAGGGTGTGGAGGTGTGGGAGGACGATGAAGTCGTTTGGGAGACTGCGGAAGCTGTATCCGATGCCTATGGATAACACGGCGAGGTTTTGGCAGATCCCGAGAGTGGCGAAGTGTCTGAATAATGTGGAGCTCTCCCCGCCAGCTTCATGTAAATTGTATTGGAATGATATCTCCGTGAGGCGAGTCCAATCTACAAATATATCCTCGCGTATGATCCAGTCCGGACCAGTGTATGAGAGGGATTTGAGACGGTCCGCGAGGATGAGGTCTAGACTCAGGGTGGCAAGTCCTCGACGCCAACCCATGTGGTCAGCGTGGATAGAGAGGGATTCCAGGGATGTGAATTTACAGGAGGACACAACGGACAGCCGCGTGAAATAATCCGAGGAGAATTGGAGATAAATGTATTTCCATCGCTTCGAGTGCTCTCGAATCTGGAGGAGAAACCAGGCGATGAGATCCTCCGTGTCTGGTTGATATATACGGTTGTCCGTGAATGAGACGGATAAGAGCAGGTTGGAGGACCGACGTAGCCATGTGTCGAGAGCGAAAGTGACTTTAATTCCGTCGCGCACGCGATCAATGTCGCTTTCTAGGAAGTTGAACGATAGGGACGTCCAGAGCTTAGGTGTGCTCTGCGACACTGATCTCCAGTGAGTGCAAACACGCCCGAAGAGAAGAGGCGATTCGGACAGAGTGGCGGAGGAGAGCACTTTCGCGGGGAGGCAGTTCTCAAATATGATACTGAGTAGCTCGGGGGGCATACGATGTACTGGGCAGGATTGCAGCTCTATTGGTGCCCTTCTGAACTGCGTGACCTCGTTCGCATCTGATGCTGAAGATCGATGAATTCCTTGAGGCTCCGACGCAGCTAGGTGCGTACTATTGGTTTCGGGAAGTGCAACTTGAAGGTCGTGTTCATGCGCTGAAGACGACACTTCGCTGAGCTGTGGAAAACTGGAACCTGGCAATAGACTCGAGCTTGCAACGAATGGAGGGGATCCGTCTACTCACTGTTTGTTACAGAGGGTGAAACGGGCGATTCCCAGGTGGATAACATCGTCGGTTCTTTATTGGCCCGGTGGTAGGTCATGGTGGAAAGCACAACATGGGCGAGGATACATCATGCGTAGCGACCGTAGTACTTAGTTACATAAGCTCGACGGCTGAGAACATCTGGCATGTGGATTTTCCGGCAGAGTCCGACGCCGCCGTCCGACGCTGCAGTCCGACTCCGCCTGACATCACCGTGGTGCGAGATCAGGACTAGCAGGCCACCGAGCAAGTTTGTTCGCAGGGAGAAAAACCGCGACCAAACTACTGATAACGATGACATCCGTCAACTATTTTGATCTTCTCTCGACTTTACAATCCGTCTGGGTGAGACTCGTTCTCCTCTTCATGTACATCCCCAGGACCTGGAATAATGCCTCCCACCTCACGACGTGCTCAATTTTCCTGACTGGAGGTCCAACAGTATACATTGCATACATAGAGACTCTCGAGAGTCAGCTGAACGCAATTCATTGAGTCGTCGGCATTTCTATGTTTTTTCTTGCCCCCGTCGCATCGTCTCGTTCCCGTGCATATTTGATTCTCTGCATCCCAATTGTCACCACAGTTTCGTCCCTCCCATTGCGGACGAGATCGTGGTTTCTCTCGCCCCCGTGTGTTGTCATATCATCAATATTCAGTACTATCTTCACCTGTCTCGTTCTCGCTGTAACCTCCCCCCCGCATTCTCTCATTCTCCCAGAATCTCATTCTCGGCGCACCATCTCAACATTTTCTCTTGCCCCATCGCATTGTCTTGTTCTCGTTGCAGCACTCTAATATTTCTTCATTATCTTACCCCCGTCACGTTGTTCCCGCATGGAATGATTGCTTCTCTATAGTATCCGTTTGCTCGTTAATGGCCTTTGCCTGGGCTGTTGCATCGCATCACCATAGCTGTCGCCGTAACGCTTGTTCGCAGTACCATTTGTTGCACGACGGTTTGTTGCTTGACCTGTTCGTACCCTTGATCAAGCCAGTGAATACATCGAACTCTCTGTGATTTGTTCCTACGGAGTCCGCCGGCGTGGGACGGCGGCAGCGGACACTGCCGGAAAGGCCACATCCCAGATATTTTGCCGACGGCTACCATTAATTGTAGACTCGACGGCGGTGGCTGCACGCACTTTGCACGCTTTGACTGTCTACTGTCACCTACCGTTAACTTTGTGTCGTTTTCGACCAGCTTCAGGATAAATGCCCCCATCCATTACCAGCATCGGTCGTGAAAAGTTACAACTCAGTTATTTCGCCAGGTCATAAACAACGCTACAAAAGTTTAAAGGACATGATGACAGGGAACACGAACCACGGCAGCGACTAGTCTACGTCTCCGGGTTGACGTCGATATACTCTGGCAGGTAGGGAACCTCTACCACGAATGAAACCTCCAAGTTGTCGTTATTGGCGGCACATTGTCTAAAGCGCTCTCGGAAACTATCCAGCCTCGCCAGGCGAACCGACCTAGCGTCTAGACTCTCATGCCACAATTCGAAAAACACCAATTCGAAGCGCCGGAGAGCGTCCACCCCTGCAGCATCGGCACGAGCACCAACGCGCGATATCAACATGCCCATGATCCCTTCCAAACAGCTATCTCTCGTGCACCCCAACTTGAGCTCCTGTAAGCATGGTACCAGGTGACTGGCGACAGGTCCTCCGCTGGTCGACCGTGAGACGTCAAGTTTTTCAGTGATATCAAGGATATCCTGAGACCGAGGGCAAGGCAGAAAGCACAGCGATTTCAGTTCGCGACAATGAGCGAGGCAACGCAAAAGTTCTTCGTTCGGGAAATAGACATCCTTGATATAGAGATTTTCGAGGCTGCAGGAAGAACGAGCCAAGAGATTCGAAAAATTGCGGTCATGCCACCTCACGTTCCAACACACCAGCACCGCAGCGTCAATTTCGAGTGTTTGCAGTTGAGGCAGGACAAGAGGATTGACGGTTGAGCATGCGTGAGATCGAGGAGCGAGTCGACGGACGCGGAGGGTTCGTAAGCAAGGTAAGGTGATCCTTTGTTGATCGCTTGAGGCGAAACGAACGGGTAGACTAACACCCAAAGAACAAGTGGTAATATTGTGACACTGGGAGAGTTGTCTGAGTTGCCGAGAAACCGTGAAGCTTGCCCCAGCATGTGGGTTGAATTCGAACGAGACTTCCGAGAGGCGGTCCCAATCTACGTCGATGGTATCACCACCAGACCGCCCAGGTCCACTGTAAGCAAGGGACTTCAGGTTCGTAGCTGATGTCAGATCTAGATGCGGCGTCGTCACGTTTACGGCGCGTTGTTCAAGGATATATCCGGTGATTGAGAGGTGCTCGAGAGCTTTCAAGTCGCAAGGCGTGAAATGAAAGAGTTGTGGCAAGTAACGACACGATAGCTGAAGGGAAAGGCTTTTCCATCGACATGAGTTGTTTCGAAGGCGATCGACGAGTAAATGAACCAGACCATCCGTGGCTAAGTCATGGACACGAAGATCGGTGAATGTGAGGGAGATCGGCAATGTGGAAGATCTTTCCAACCACATATCTATAGCTGGTCCGACTCTGGACACGTCCTTGTCCCGGTCATCGCATGCCTCAGAAAAGTAGAAATTGATGTACGTCCAGAGAAAAGGGTATGCGTGTGCATTATCTCTCCAGGTCCTACAGACACGTGCAAGGTAGAGGGGGCCTTGCGCCGAGACGGGCAGTGGGTCGCTCCCGTGAACAACACAAAGGTCAAAGATAAGAGTTAGTATTTCAGAAGGTAGGCGTTTCACGGGTGAGCGCAGCACGGAAAGACGTTGCACGAGTGCTTGGAGCTGATCAACAGAGTTTTGGGAATATGGTGCGGACGCCCGTGGTTCATTGTGGCCTTCTGCAGTGTGTAGGACCGCATGTTCAAGTTTCTTTCTCAGAGAGCGCAGAGCTGATGCGATAACGTGTTCCTGAGCTTCGGTGGGGAAGATAGGTCCGCTATTGAGTAGAAGTCGCTGAATTTCGTGCTACCGAACAGTCATGAGACCAGTGGACTATTCAGAAGTTCGTCTAGACGCACAGGGATAGCATTTAGAACGTCGAACGAGAGTTCGGAGTCGGTGATAGGGAGAGACATGCTGTCGTGGTCGATATTTCAAGTCGAAGGAACGTGGGTTGTCTTCATGCTGTATATCGCCCAGTCGACATGCATCAGCTGTACAAACCGTGCGATCGGGTAACAAAAACGGCAAGATTGGTCAGCTCGGCAAACGCGACCCCGACGCTGCCATAGCCAAGGAAAACCTTCACGAGGAAGGAAACACTCATTTATGCAGCGTTTTCGCTGCAGAGAAATTCTATGTAGGACATGTAAATACGTAGAATACATGGCGCGCATGGGCACGAATTTTTTCGACCGCAAAAACGCGTCCGACGGGTGTGGAGGAACTGATTGATGTAGAGGTGATGTGGTCACCTCCTGCTGCCATGAATAATGTGGATTGAGTATCCGAGCAAAAGCACCGTGCCTCATGAGCAGCGGCCCGCCTTTGGCTACTCGTAGGGCACGCTGTTTTTGGGCGAGTACCTGATTTTTTTGGCGGGCGTGCGTGCTCCATGAAAACCAGCCAGTTTGTCATGCATAGGGCACGCTGGGCACTGTTTTCGCGAATACTCAATGACGGCACGCGTGATTGCGTTCGGAGCAAGTAAATTATCGAGTGCGCTATCTAATCTAGGTACCTGTCTTCTCAATTAGCCGACACGCCGCCTCCGAGTCATCTACCACCCAAAAATCGCCCGAGGTCGACGACAACGACGACGAGCATTGTCTGGGGTCGCCGCACAGCCGTCGTGCCCCGGGGAACGCTCTTACGTAAGATCACCCACTTGCCTTGCGTGCCCCATGACAATATAATTGCCAGTTCGCCTTGCACAGTCGCACCGTTCATAGCTGAGTATTAGACTCTTTCGCTGTCGTTTATCTCCCTCAGCATCCTCCTTTCATGAGTGCTCGTTCAACGACTGTTCTCCCGGACTTTGCATCCAGTGACTATGCAGAAGCCCGCTTGCAGCTGAGGAATAAAGGGGTCGCAGAGGACCTAGTAATCCCGACACTCGATATTCTTTGGACCTTGACCAATGCTCAAGAATGCCAGCACCGTAACGAGAGTCTAGATCCAGATCCGAAATCAGCACGAGAATATGATCTACCATCTGCTGGAGCCACTGAGCTATGCCGTCGCACCCTCTCCCAAGAGCAAGAGCTCACGAAGCGGGAACAGCGCAAGGAAAGCAGGAACAAGGTCGTTCCAACTCCTGGCGTCTCTGTACCCCCCTCCCCCTTCTTCCGCACCTCGTCTGCTTTTTTCTGTTCCTCCACCTGCCTCCTTGCCTCCTCTCGCTTCTTCGTCGCCTTGCGCTTCTGGCGCTCTCGGAATTTATGGCTAGCCGTGTCTGTGTCGTCAGAGTCGCACTCCACTAACATGGCATCCGTCCATGATTCGAAATTGGTGGAGTAGGAAGCCTCCTCCTTGGCACCAGATCGGTGGGGAAGTTATTGGGGCAGTGGATATGGGGTGGGAGAGATGGGGCATTGAAACGAGAAATTAGCTCACGAAAGGGTCCATGTATAGAGGATTAACAGACCTGTTTCACGGATGCGGACTCACTGGTAGATGATTTATTAATTAGTTGACCACGGATCTTGAGTAGGAGCTTTTGGTTAAGCTTAGGGAGGCTGAACGCCGACGGCATGCCAACGGCTGAGTGCCAGAACTTGCGAACGCGACCCTGATATATGAGGAGGGCTCGCTTGCTGTGGCTAGAACCATCGTGACACCAGTCACTGGACTCGATCGCCATCCAGAAATCAATGAGTGTTTGTGCACGTTCCTCAGGCCAGCCACACTCCCGCATTGCAGCGGCCATTCGAGGGTGGGCTTGGGTAAATTGACCCCACGTGAGGTCCTCGTCCTTGATAATAGACTCTTTGGCTTTGGGGGAGGGAAGGGGGACGGAGAAGCTGGGAGCGTCGTTATTAGTCGAGAGAAGCTTGGAGCTCTCGCCAAGATCAGTGAAATAATATAATTCGCAATATTCTCTTTTGCGAAGTTTGTTCAGGGCATCAGGGGAAGGAATAATCCTGGCCTCAGTGGAGAAAAGGGCTGAGGAGATGAAGAAGCAGAAGGAAGTGATCCTCGGGAGTGTCAGTGTCCCTGGAGGTGATGCAGCTAAACCGCTTTGTCAAGCATGCACGTCTGCCAATACAGAATGCACGATGGAGATGGCAGGAGGGAAAATCACTGTGGTATGTGATCGCTGCCGCCGTAAAAAGAGGGCATGTGTGGGGCCTGGAGGGGAGAGGTCGAGGAAGCGGCTGCGGGCAAAAAATCCAGAGATCCAGATGAAGGAGGATGCCGTCGGGATCCTCATATTGGAGGTGAGGGAAATGAGGAAAGCTATAGAGCACCTGACCGGAGCTCTCCTCGAGAGGCCGGACAAGGAGAAGATAGACACAGATGAGGTTCGGAAGGAATCGTTAGGGAATGATGACGAGGATGAGACCAGTGAGCAAGAAGAGCGTGTGTAGGTATTAGAAGACCTATGTTCTTCCTCCGTAAATCTCCGTTCTCTCCTACCCAACTAAGTATCAAATTCAGGAAATGCTCCTGCAGTGAAACCTGTCCCCTCCAATTTGAATGATTTCGCTGGGTCATAAGTTACAAATGATATGGTAAGGGGAACAGCACAACAGCTACTAGTTGGATTTACATCTCGTTGACGTCGGTGCACTCTGATAAGTAGGGAACCTCTACCATCTCCGAGGTAACAAAAAAGCTTCGGGCGCCCCTCATGACCTCGCCAAGCTGCACACAATCCCAGCCAAACTAACATCGACCGTCACGACTCATCGTCATCTTATCTATCCCGCACCTTGCAAGCCCATAAGTTAGTATACCGGTTCCATTATTGCTAAGTCAGAAGTACACATTCCAGTTGTGATAGTCAACGTCGCAAACACTAGTTGTATGCGCGAATTCCCCCTGGAAAAGTAAGAAGTACACACTACTACAGCCCCCATAGTCGACACAGAAAACTCAGTCATCTTCGTCGCAAGGCGAAACCATCCCTGTGAACTTGAGCCCACGCTCCTCGCATATCGCATTCACTCTAGAGACTGTCCCCGCTGCCATGGGTTTCCACCGGTGCAGACGGATGGACTTCAGAGTGCACGCTCTACGCGAACGTGAGACGTCATCTAGCGGAGACGTCCGAGATTCGATCATGCGCAGCAAGACCTCATCGGGCACCGAAACTTCGCCACGGAGCACCAGTTCCTCCAGTCGTGGCAGCGGCTGGTTGCCTTGATCATGACGGGTGAGGAGTTTGAGTGTCCTCTGGGTGATGAGCTTACCCGATCCCGCGGTGACGCTGAGTCTGACTAGATTGTTATTGTTAGTGATGATGCTGATCAGCCCGTCCTCCGTTTTTAGGAAATTGTCCAGAGCAATGTTCTCCAGGTGCGGAGAGTATACCAACAAAGATTCGAGTGCTTCCAAGCCACGTGTCGGATCGTTGTATTGTCGCCAGTGCATCACAAGGCGGGACAGAAGCGGCGCTTGGACGCTCTCTAGAAGACACGTAAGGTGCATGGACCCACGTAGGTAAAGCGAGCGCAGCTCCCGCAGTAGGATCCGCTCCCTGAGTGGCATGGGGGTCTGCTCGTCTGTGACGTTGAATGTGATAGCAGCATTGCGAAGGTTTGGGCACACCGTTAAGAGTTCGAGGATGCGCGTGATTGGAATAGTGGAAACAGCGAGGTCGAGGGAGTGGAGTTGATGCCCAATCACCTCGACAGGCCGCGGGTCAGTAGTCGACTGCCACTCAACACAGCGGAGGCAGGGCGCGGAAGAAAAGATGGCACTGAGATTGTATTCGTGTATGGGTACCCCGGGCTTCGGCCAGGTGCGCACGGTCAGCTTTCTCAGCTGTGTGAACCCCACCATGGTATCGCGCCACCAGGACAGGTCCACAACGCTAAGAGTCAGGCTACGGAAGCGACTGCACTCCGCAAATAGCACTCTCAGTACATCTACGTCCGGGCTAGTCCCAACTGCGATGTGCATGAATAGCGGTGCGCTCTGCGAGCGTTCCAACCGCCTTTGGAGCACATGCAAACTTGCTACAGCGCCTTGGGATGTTTCGATGATCACATGCGCCCACAGGACTGGACTGGTATGGACGAAATCTCTCCAGGACTTCGAGACGCGGCAGAGCAATGTCGGAAGTTGCGAGTCCGAATACTGTGGTAGTGGGTAGAGCCTGTCCAGTAGCCAGAGGTGGAATATGTCTCCCACTAGCTCAGGCGGGAGTGCTTTTAGAGGATCGGTAGGTTGTTTCTTGGATGTGGACTGATCATTGATTCGGAGGGTGGTCATCGTTTATAAGTATATGCCTGATCTGGCCGCGCGCTCGTTTCAATGTGTCTATCCGTTCATTGTGGAGGATACACACCAATCTAGATACCGAGTCTAACCTGTCGACGACTCTTTTTCTACAAGATCCCGTAAGAGATGACTTCGAAGCGGTGTCCCGACGCACGCTCGTAAGCACAATCGGTCGATCAGCCACTGAGTACTGAGGCCTGCCAAGTGGTCTGGCGACAAGACCGTACTATGAGGCAAGCCGCCGACCTGCCAAGGGTGGGAAGAGGAATAGCGGGAACTGGCGGGAAACACCGAAGCACATGACGGAACGGCCCGGTAAATTGACAGAACGTAATGACTGTCATCTTTTGATCATCTTGTAAGTAGCATGTGTACCTTCATCCTCCGACTTGGAAAATTCGACTATGAACCACGACGGCATACTTCGCGGCCTCCGAGCTTTCGAATACTACTATTGCGGTACGTCTTTTGAAGAGTTTCCTGATCTCATCACTAACGGTCAAAGGTAGCATGAAATCCAGCGACTTCTACTAGTTGGCCCACCGAAGCTCAGGAGCACGTTATCGCATCAGTTCTGCTCTCTGAGAAAGTAACTTAAACATGCGCTCTGGAGTCCTGTCGACACTGCGACGCTCGTGAGTTGGAACGTGAGGTGGGATGTCCGTAAAATTCGAATCTCTTGACTCGTTCATCCTGCAAGATCCTGCAGCTTCGAAAGTCTCTACATCAGGGCGTCTATTTCCTGACCGAAGCACTCTTGCGTTGTCTCGCTCATTTTCGTGAATTGAGATCGCTGTGCTTTCTCCCTTGCCCTCGGTCTCAGGGCATTCTTGATATCACGACGAGTTGGACGTCTCACGGCCGACCACTGCCAACGGAAGACTTGTCGTCAGTCATCTCGTATCGTGTTTGCAGGAGTTCGAGTTGGCGTGCACGAGAGAGACCTTTCTGGAAGCGATCATGGATCCGGTCCTGTTTCCATGTTGGTGCTCGTGGGGTAGGCGCTCTCTGGCGTGCTTTTGCCAAACAACCACCAGGTGAGTTATTATCCTAAATTTTTCTACCTCTCATCGGGTGACATTCTGACTCTGGGCCCATGGAGTCGAAACAGAGTTCCCCGCGAAAAGCTATGTTCAAATGTAATTCCAGCTGACGGCAAGAAAACAGTGATTACATCCACCGTCGCCTATCATCCCTGCAGCCCGTAAATACATACATTACGGTCTTCGGAAGGAAATTTTGAGAAGGTCAGAAGTACTAATTCCAGTTGCGATAGTCACTGTCCTGGGTGGTTGCGATCCGTGAAGGCCCCATGGCCTTGTTGCTACCAACACGGGCAATGCTTTCGTTCGCGGAATCACCGAGGTTTTACTGTGTCACCACAATGCACATGGTATGCAAGTCGATCTTCTCGCTCGGTATAATATGATCGAAACACAAGTCAATGGCTGTTCGATCGTCAAGACAGACTGCGTCGGACGCATCCTCGTCACACAAGCCAGCACACAGTTCGAT
This sequence comes from Paxillus involutus ATCC 200175, assembly GCA_000827475.1. Lineage (NCBI taxonomy): Eukaryota > Fungi > Basidiomycota > Agaricomycetes > Boletales > Paxillaceae > Paxillus > Paxillus involutus. Next base: position 109,207 of record KN819347.1, read on the forward strand.
TTTATTTACCTCCCCTACAGCTGCTCGAACTCGCCGCCAGGTCGTTCGTCCGCTCTTCCGGTACTTGTGCTACCAGAGCATCCATGAGGAGGTACCCGAGCAGCTTGGCCTCGTCGGACAATTTTGACATCGGTGAGCCGCACCCCTACACCCCCGGGACAATTTTCCTAATTCCCGCGGACCTCGGATATCACTTCAGTCTAGTCATCGATAGATGTGTCGTGTGGCCTGTGCTTGTGCCTGAAGTTTTTCATTACCTCGAAAGTGACCACTCGGAGGTTCCCTACTTATCATAGTGCATCGACGTCAACGAGATGTAGAACCAACTGGTAGCTGCTATGATCCGTGTTCCCCTTCACTACATCCTTTGTAACTTTATGGCCTGGCGAAATCATTCAAGTTGGTGGGGATAGGTCCCATTTTAGGGGCATTTCCTGAACTTGGTACTTTATTCAATGGGTCGGAGCAAATGGTGACTTTATGGAGGAAGAACATAATCTTCTACCTACACACGCTCTTCTTGCTTGCTGGTCTCCTCCTCGTCATCATCCATTAACAATTCCTTCTGAACCTCATCTGTGTCTGTCTTCTCCTTGTCCGGCCTCTCGAGGAGAGCTCGAGTCAGGTGCTCTATAGCTTTCCTCATTCCCCTCACCTCCAATATGAGGATCCCAACTGCATCCTCATTCATCTGGATCTCTGGACTTTTTGTCCGTACCTGCTTCTTCTTCGTCATCCTGGGTGACATCTCCTCTTCCTCCCGCTTCCTACGGCGGTCCTTCTTCTCTGCTCCAGGCCTCACACATGCGACCTTGCCGCGGCGGCACCGGTCACATACCACAGTGATTCTCCCTACTGGCATCTCCATCGTGCACTCTGTCTTGGCGGATGTGCACGCCTGACAAGGCAGTTCAGCTGCACCACCTCCGAGGACACTCCCACTCCCGAGGATCATTTCCTTCTTCTTCTTCATCTCCTGAGCCCTCTTCTCCCCCTCCACCTTCTTTCGCCCCTCCTCTACTCTTTTCTGTTCCTCCACCTGCCTCCTTGCCTCCTCTCGTCGACGTTCTTCCTCTCGCTTCTTCGCCGCCTTGCGCTTCTGGCGCTCTCGGAATTTATGGCTAGCGGTGTCTGTGTCGTCAGAGTCGCACTCCACTAACATGGCATCCGACCATGACTCGAAATTGGTCAAGTAGGGAGTCTCGTCCTTGGCACCAGATCGGTGGGGAGGTCATTGGGGCAGTGGATATGGGAGGGGTGGGAGGGATGAGATATAGAGACGAGCAATTAGCCCACGAAGGATCCATATACAGCGGACTAACAGACCTCTTTCGGGGACATAATCCCACTGGTAGATGCTTTGTCAATTAGTTGACCACGGATCTTGATCAGAAGCTTTTGGTTAAGCTTGGGGAGACCGAACTCCGACGGCGTGCCGAGGGCAGAGTGCCACAGCTTGCGAACGCGGCCCTGATATATGAGGAGGGCTTGCCTGCTGTGGCTAGAACCATCGTGGCACCAGTCACTGGACTCGATCGTAATCCAGAAGTCGATGAGCATTTGAATACGTTCATCGGCCCAACCGCACTCTTGCATCGCTGTGGTCATGCGACGGTGGGCTTGAGTAAACTCTTCCCATGTGAGGTCATCATCTTTAATGGGAGACTCTTTGGCTTTGACGGGGAGAAGGAAGACGAAGAAACGCTTTAAACCGGGAGCGTCGTTGTTAGTCGAGAGAAGCCTAGCGTCAGCTAGGCTGCGATTGGTGAAGTGGTACAATTCAGTATATTCGCCTTTTCGAAGTTTGTTCAGAGCATCAGGGGAAGGAATAATCTTGGCCTCAGTGGGTACAGAGACGCCAAGAGCTGGAACGACCTTGTTCTTGTTTTTCTTCCGCTTCGCGAGCTCTTGCTCTTGGGAGAGGGTACGACGGCGTAGCCCGGTTGCTTCAGCAGAGGATAGGTCAGATTCTCGTGCTGCTTTGGGTTCTGGATCCAGCGTCTCGTTACGGCGCTGGCGTTCTTGAGCATTGTTCAAGGTCCAAAGACTTTCGAGTGTCGGGACCACTAGGTCTTCTGCGACCCCTTTATTCCTGAGCTGCAAGCGGGCTTCTGCATAGTCACTGGATGCGAAGTCCGGGAGACCAGCTAAACGAGTATTCATGAAAGACGCTGAAGGAGAAAAACGACAACGAAAAAATCTGATACTCCGAGCAGCTATGAGCGGTGCGATTGTGCAACTTGAAGGACTGGCAAACTTGCGCCACCTCGCTTATGCAAAGTACGATATGTGGGTCCAGTGCTGGCAGCAGGATCCGATCATGGAGAATTTGCCCTGCTTTGAACGTTGTAAACTTATTCCTGCACGTTGCGCGTACTGATGTACATGCATCATTGGTCGCTGGACGACTCATCCACCAGATCTACTCCGTGAGCGCAAAACCACCGTGATGATAACTTCGCAATGAAGGACATCATCTAGCGGTTGTTTGGCAAAAGCTTCAGAAACAAACAACCACTTGCTGACGTAATCAATGTTTTCTACGAACATCAACTGGCACTAGTTCTAGCTACATTAATCACCCAAAATGAAGGCAACGACCACACCGTCAACGTCTACTCCAGTTGCACACAACGCATTACCACCACCTTCGGCGACATCCACGGCACGTTCATCACGAATTGCACCTCACTCTCACATCAAAGGGCTCGGACTTACTGCAGAAGGGATCGCAGCACCAGATGGCGCAGGTTTTATCGGCCAAACAAATGCACGAGAGGTATATGATTGCCTATAACAGCAATATACCGTGTTTGACGACTGCTCCCTGTAGGCATGTGGGGTTGTGGTGGACCTCATAAAATCACGCAAGTTTTCTGGACGCGCGTTGCTTCTTGTAGGCGCTCCTGGTACCGGTAAAACGGCACTCGCGCTAGCTGTATCTCATGAACTCGGAGCTAAAGTACCATTTTGTCCGATGGTTGGATCTGAGGTGTACAGTACGGAGGTGAAGAAGACTGAAGTTTTGGCAGAAGCGTTCCGCAGAGCAATAGGTGAGTCGATGCTTTGAACATCAGATCTCGTCTTGCTGGTGCATCATGATTGAACAAAAATGATTTATCATCGCAGGCCTGCGGATAAAGGAAACCAAGGAAGTTTACGAAGGGGAAGTCACTGAGCTGACGCCCACCGAATCCGAAAATCCCCTGAGCGGCTACGGCAAGACTGTATCACATGTAATCGTAGGCCTGAAGACCGTCAAGGGAACAAAACAGCTCCGACTCGACCCAACCATTTATGAAGCCATACTCAAAGAGAAGATCGTTGTTGGTGATGTTATCTACGTCGAAGCTAACACGGGCGCTGTCAAGGTCTGTCGTTTGTTATACGGGAGATCTGCTCGCTGCTGATTATACTTAGCGAGTGGGGCGGTCAGACGCGTACGCGTCATCTTATGACCTTGAGTCTGAGACGTACGTTCCCCTACCAAAGGGTGATGTGCACAAACGGAAGGAGCTTGTACAAGACGTCACTCTAGGTGACCTCGATGCTGCGAATGCCCGACCCCAGGGAGGCCAGGATATCATGAGCGTTATGGGTAGCCTTATGAAGAGTGGGCGGACGGAAGTTACCGACAAGCTCCGAAGAGAAGTGAACAAGGTCGTCAAAGGGTATGTAGATCAAGGCGTCGCAGAAGTCGTTCCTGGTGTGGTGTTCATTGACGAGGTATGGATTAATCACTTGGTAAGATGCCCAAGATGGAAGTATCGCTCACGCTGGATCATGCAGGTTCACATGCTTGATATCGAGTGCTTCACATATTTGAATGCTCTGCTGGAGTCTGCCATGGCGCCTACTGTGATCCTTGCTACTAACAGGGGAAATGCTCTCGTCCGCGGAACCATCGATATTGTGTCGCCACATGGTATACCCGTCGATTTGCTTGATCGGTAAGCCTTCCTCCGCATGGCCAAAACATCACTCTTAGCTTGTCATATAGCTGCTTAATTGTCAAGACAGACGGGTACAAACCCGAGCAGATCGCCAAAGTTGTACAGCTTCGCGCCAATATTGAGGGCCTCAAGCTTGGCCCAGGAGTCCTGGAACGAATAGCGCAAGAGGGAGAGCGTGGATCGATGCGGTATGCTATCGAGATTCGTTGTTTCATCCTTTATTTATAACATTCTTCCGCCTCAGCTATGCCCTTCAGTTGCTTTCCCCCGCCTCCATCCTCGCAGGACTTGCTGGCCGAAGTCAGATAGAAGTCGAAGATATCGCAGAGATGAATGAGCTTTTCTTGGATGCAAAAACTTCGGCAAGTAATATTGGCGCAGATGGTGGTTTCGATGGTGGACGGATGTCGTAGCATGTGTTGGTGCGTACACAACTGCTTGCATTCTAAGCGCTGACGAACGTCTCACCAGATCATAGACAATGTGCATGTATTGATGTCTTCACAAAATAGACATTCGTGATTGAATGGCTGTGGTTTACTCCCGATTTGCACATTGTGAAACTTCCAAATTTGTTATCACGTTCTTCAGGGTCTGTAGCCTGGGGTAAATCCTGCTGACATGCTGTGTCCATCAAAGGCTGAAGAATGGAAGTGCGTCCCTGTTAGAAACTCCAGTTCTTTTGGAACTATGGTTACGCCCTGGGTATTCTAGCTGGTTCATGTATCATTCTGAGGACGGTGATGACGGTGAGTATGAGTGTATATGCCTTGTGTTATGATGCGAATTTTGCTCACTTCAACATAATGGCCACGTCACTGAATGTCAACCGGGGTGACATTTCATTGGTGAGTACGGAGTGTACCGAATGCGGTGTGAACTCCAATCATGTGGCCCATCATTAATGGATTGATCATTAGGCTCCTTCTAGACTCTTGTTGCGTTGCGTTCCCAGTTCTTCGCTGCGGTAGTGGTTGTCCTGGAGTATTTCCCACGCCTCAGGTGCCGTCCCCAGCATTTTCCCATCTACGCAGTGTGCACTGGGTGGATTACCTCTCCCCCAACATCAAATTTCAGGAAGCGGCTCTGCGCGCCAGGGCGAGGCCAACAGTCATACTGAGTTCACAGCAATGCGTCCCATCACCCCTCTCTGTGATGGGAAAGGTTGGAACCCATGCCATGGCTGCTGCAAAGCATGTCAGATGCTATCTGGCTTATCTATACCAGCGCTAACCCTGTTTCGGTCACAAGAGGCACCCTGGCACCCGCTTGGGAAACTTTGTTACGCCCCCAGGTTTAGTTCCCTGCCCCACTTAACACCATTTTGTTTAGTTTCAGCAAACCCAACGATCCTCACGGAACCTTCCACCTCCACGTTCATCTACAGTCAGGATCGTATGCAACATTGCAACGTACATGGCAGGGCCAATTTGGCAGCTCAATCGCCGACGCCCCTTGTGGCATCCAGATCATGACGGGTTGCGTCGTTGGAAAGAACACTATAGGCGTCTGACTCCTTCGCGAGACGCAGGCTGGAAGCACGCGTTTAACAATAGCACTGTGCTGCGCCACTCTGTCACGGTACTGCAGGAGAGCAAGTGATATTGTGTCATATCCTGTGTTTGTACTGAAAAGCGATGTAGTCCCCTCGCACGTTCACAGTGGCGTGACATCAGGTTGGATCCTACGCCAAGTCTGGTCTTAGACTACCCTGTCAATCTCAGCATCACTCCACTCTCGACGAGTGGCTTCGAATACTTGAGTGCCCATTTTGTCCATGTATCGCACGTACTGTCCCCGCACTTCCACACCCTGCGACCTGGGCACGCAATTGCACGACATTCTTGACGAGCAGTGCCGACTCGTCATTCGAGCACTCCCAACAGCTCGGCTCGGCACTTTCCAACTCAGGTCCCGCGAATTGTTAAGCACACCGGTATCTTCCTTCTTCTTTCTCCCTTTGACCCCCGGCCCTGTTCATCATTCATCGCCGGTTTACAGGGGACGATTTGCAACTCCGCGATCAGAATTAGTGAGTTCCTCGTAGTCGCTTCTTTTTCACTAAGGCGAAACCTGATGGGTGGCTTGCGCTCTTTTGCCGAAAGGGACCTTTTTGGACCTATGTGCACAACTTCTGTGCACGCAGCACATAAAAGGCGGTACACTCGCAGCACAACTCTCACTCCGGCCCCCTTGTTCCCCTTTCCCAATCCAACTCGCCCCGCGTTCCTACATCACGATGATGAGACGTACCCAGATGCCCTTTACCTTCGAGGACCGTACTGGACAGCTGTCGGGCTCTGATTATGATGATATTTATGATCGCATGTTTATTCGTGTCACGTCTTCCCCTCACTCGACCACTGGCAATAATATCTCACTAGCTCTCTATGTAATGGGTCGTCGATCGACCCGGCATGCGGACATGCGCCATCTTGAACGACACCCGTCCGTCGTGCTCGAGTTCGGAGGTCCGTCGCTTGGGCTTGGCACCATCCACTTCCTTCAGCCTCCAGCGGCCAGCATCTCGATTCCCATAAACAACTATCTCCGAAAAACGGCTCTATTCGGGGGGTAAGCCTCGTTCCTTGGATGTGCGCTTGGAAACTTAGATTTGTTGCCAGCTCCCTGTCAAGGAAATTCAGAGCCTCTGATGGACAGGAGTATAGGTGGCAACACAAGAGCATCGATGGTCACGAGTGGTCGGTGAGTTATGCGTGCCCCCTTCTCGAGGAACTATTGTTGACGCCAATACCTATCAGTGT
>KN819347.1:139543-152495 GCA_000827475.1 Paxillus involutus ATCC 200175
CGTGCCCCAAGGCAGGCTTGGAGTGCACAATGAAATACGGCAGTATGGAAAGCAAATCACCGCGTGTAAGTGTTTCGATGACGTCTGGCAGAGGCCTGAGATCACCAGTGTTGGTGATCCTGATAACAGATGCTTGAACGATAAGCACGCCATTCGGACGCGGATGCCACGTCGGTCCGGTGCCATCGTGTTGTCGGAGGGATCCGTCTGTCAAGAAAAGCGTCACGTGCGATGTGCAAGTCGTGGGGTGATACGTTACAAGGGTCGTTAATTTCCAGATGTTGGGTAGCTGGAGATGAGATGTGACTGACTTGTATGTAGAGCGAGATTGCGGGTATGGGATTTTGTCTTCAGCGCAAGGTTTAGTTTGGAGTGTGTGTTGACGGTACAACCCGGAAACCAATTGCGAATTGAAGACAAATTGCTAATTCGCTGTCCTGTCAGCAGCAGAATGGCAAGGTTTATTGCTCCGCAAGCACGACCGGAAATAGGAGGGTTGCGTAGATTAGCAGTAGTCGCAGCGTGCGGCAACCAGAAAGGAGTGCGGCCACCAGAAAGGAGTGCGGCCACCAGAAAGGAGGCTCGCCACCCTACTGCGTTCACCACATTGTTCGCGGGAGATAGGAAGCGTGCAAAGCTTTGCTGTAGAAAACGCCTCGGGTGCGCACCTCAAGTATGAAACACTCGCGTCCTCCTTACCTTTCGGTTGCGAATCTTGAGAACATACACCTCAGGGAACAGATGACGCAGTCATCAACTTAAAATACCAAGGTGAGTCGCACGTCCTCACATGAGGGAGTGAGGTGGCCATTCCGTCATCCAGAGAATTTGCGCGGTGTCCTCGCTTTCCCCCTTTACCTCCGAGCATGAAATTATGAAGAAGCCAGCCGTGAAAGGGAGGAACCGTCCACCCGGGCCGTCCGGGACCACCGCGGACCCCCTTGAAGCAGATTAATCCACATGTATGTGAATGTGTGGGAGATGGTGCTGAACACGTACGTTAGCAAGACCTGGAGGTAACCACCACTGACAAGTGCGACCGCTGAACGTTTCACATCATGGACAAGGTGTGCTTGCAAGGCTGCTGGAGCCACAAACTATGTCCCATGAGAAGGGTTCACTAGAAATTATGTTCAGTAAGGCGGTTGGAGTGCACATTATACACAGCCCTTGACTTTGAGTCGTCTGTCCAGCGGAGTCTTGGCTGTTGACAATGAGTGGCCGCCAGCTCTTGCAAAATTAATCGGTCAACCACCACTTTCCGTATTTGGCACATTCCCCTGAATTTAACGCGCCATCGGGCCGAGCACCTCAACCGCTACGCGATGAACAAAGAGTTCATGAGTAACTAGTCCCGCTGCTGCGGCTCTGCAGGGGTGAAGAAGTTTAGGAAGAAACGACCTGAGAGACGTAAAAAAAGTTTGCACAAGCAAGTGCTGTCGCGACCCTTACGCTTGATCATGCATCGGCCGTTGACTGTAATGGGTTGCTCGACCTATCACCTCATCATGCTGCATGCATCATTCAAGGTTTCCCTTTCGCAGTGTGCACTTTTCCCTTAGACTACGGCGCATGTACACTTTGTGCGCTGAGCCCTCCACCCAAGACCTACAAAATTGAAAATCCCACACTACTAGTACCTCCGAGTCAGGCATGACTTCAGCGCCGCCATCACTTCAAAACACGAGGCGGGGTGCTACATATGTTTCCCAAAGTTTAAAAAACATGGGTATTCGGGGGAAAGTCGACATATTTATCCATGGGCATTGCAGCCCCATCCTGACTCGACGAGATGTGGGGGATGTGTGATATCGCGACGAAGCAAGTTCTGCTCGTTTGTAATCTAATCAGACAATGTGAGATCATATATACATGTTCGGGTTGTGTTCTAGGACACTCCCACCGCGCGAACAGCAATAAGTTCAGCTTTCGCGTACTTGGGTTAATTTACGGCGGTGCTCTACGTGACACCTCCACCGACACGTCCCCAAGTTCTAATTGTCTCATGGAACCTTCGATTCCTTCAAAAGGCTATGATGCACCCTTCTTGGCCGCGACAGCGACTATGACCATAGTAGTAAACTGGGGCCGCGTATCACGGTATTGCGCGTCTCGGGATGATGCAGGATGTCGATGCATGATGCATTAGTCCCTTGGTAGCTACTATGGACCAGAAGGGTGGATTAATTGCGGTCGGTTGCTCATCGTGGTTGATCGCCGTGAGAACATCGATCGATGGCTGAGGGGGGGATGACCAGGCTGATATTTTCGGAGAAGAATTGGGGGGAAGGAGGTAGACTGGTGACACCGGTGACCAGTCCTTACTATGGGGGAAGCCGTCGATAAGGAAGGAAGGGCGGCGTGCCGGTGTGTTTTCCTTGGTGGTATAAGGTGCGCTGTATTTGCCAGTGATACATCATGGCTGGGGTTATCGGGGACTGGACAGGGAAGTACTTGGTTATATGCTTGGCAATTAAACTTGATCGATAGCTGGGGGGAACTGGATTCTGGGGACACACGACAGACATCGCAGGGACAGAGAATCCGACCCAGAGGGGGGTGGTGCCAGCGCTGGCGTCCGAGCCTCTGGGAACACAAAGGGAAGAACAGCCTCAATCATATGCACGTGTAAGTTTCATCGACGCAGATGGCAATGGGTCCGCCTCGTGTCGGCGCTTCCACATCTACCGAAGCACAATCAGGCAAAGTTTTCACAGCTGGGATTGTAAGAAGAAGGGCGGTGGGACTTCTTCCGTGTATGTATTCACTTACCAAGAACAATTACGGCTTCGGAAAGCTGGCGGAGAGCCGCCGCTCGTTCTGCAAATCTTTATCCACTGGCAATGATTTACGCGTGCCTGGCGGACATGATTACCTGTAATGCACCCACCAACGGGTACAGCCGAAATTCGTCATCCGAACGCTCGAACATCCAACATTCACCTCGTGTAGGCTATCCTAAGCTCCCTTGGCTGCCAGAGCGCCATCGACACGTCGATAGTTCTGAATCACTGCTTCGACGACATCCATTGATGGTGGCTCGAACAGGCATAATCAATTTTGAATTCCCTCTCAAAAGGGGATCATAAGCATCGTTTGTACGTCCATGCAATCATGACGTAGCCGAAACGTTACGCCTCGTGTAAATACATACGTAGTTGGGCAAGTATGTCGCTTCGTATCATGCCTAGCATATCATGCGTGAGTCCAGGATCTGAGCGCAACGCCGCACATCGTGTAAGTTGAATCATTCTGATAATCGGTTCGGCTGTTTTAGTCATTATTATAAGCACAGGATAAGGACGGGAAACGGGATGCACGATTACCGCTCCGGGTCATGCTTACCGGACACGCTCACCTGCCACTCCTATGATTAAACACTTTGAATCCGAGGGGGAGAGATTGGGGTACGACATTATGAATGACGACGGGGATAAATGATATTGTTGATGACGTCCAAGCACATAATAGTCGAGATTTCCTTCGGAGCTTGGTTAAGAAAACTGAATAGACGAAAAGTACCGACAATGAGGTCGTACGCAATGTTTTGGTATCGAGACGCCTTGATCTATGTACCCACGGGCGCTGACAATGAGCCGACCTGTACTGCAAGGCGTGGTGAAGAATCCTTTCCGTGATCCCGAGGCTTCAAGAATGACGTATATGACTCCAGTGTCGTCACGTATCTCTTGATCTTGATGGTTCGTGGTCTGATGGAAACATAAACACGCGCCGCTGAAGCTGTGCGATCGACGTGAGAGAAGCGTGTTTGCCGCACTTTTTGATGGGGGCGCCCGCGCGAATACAACATCGTCGGGAACAAAAAACAAGGCACCTGCCATTCCAGGAACTTACTCAAGTAAAGGCGTGCTACGGTATGAAAGCGGCCAAGTCAGGAAGCAAAGAAGACAAAGGACCTCGGAAATACATACGTAAGATGCACAAGGGGAATGCGCCCGTGGGTGGATGGAGTGGATTTTATGTGGGCGCAAGGGGTGTGTGTTGCGATGCTGAGGGTCAGATTCGGCGCGTTGACCGGGGGGAAGTGAGGGGAGATTATGCGAACCTGTGTTGGTGTCAATAGCGTCGCGATTCTGCTCGGAGGCTGTGCGCTGTTGGGCAACGATCAAAAAATTAAGAACATCGTGTGCAAACTGAGCGCAACATCGGGCGCTCCCGGGTGTCGGGGTCGGTATTTGGGTGGATGCAGTAAGGCGGTGTGTGACGATCAGGCACTTGACTTTGCTATTGAATGCGGGTGAAGGAGTTGAGTGAGCAAGGGTGGGATATGGAATGGAGATGTGGACACGCGTTGGCGGGAAGGGATAATGACAAAGTGAAGTGCGACTGAGACGAATGCCACGCCTGAGACCGCCGAACGCGGGGGATGCGGGGGAAGAGGGATAAAGCGGGCGTGTTGTTCGGAAGGGATTAAGATTAAAAGCACAAGTCACTCAGATCGAGATGATGATGACGATGATGATGAAAAACAAGCTCGAGGAAATCGTGAGACTTGAGATAAATGAATTGAATGAAGATAGGGGAGGTGCGTGTTTTGATGTGTGTATAATTGGTATGACTCGGGTGGATGAGGGGAGGATGGTGAGAAGCCGAAGCCGATAGAGATGGAGGATAGGATGAGAGTATTCGTGTGTAATGGTATGAGGTGATGTCAGTGATGGGATCTGCGGTGATGGGAGGACAAGGCCCGGAGTGGGGAAGGAACGTTAGCGGTGCTGCCTGTGCAGGGGTGAGCAAGGAAGGAAACACGAGATAATTCAGGACGTGAAGGGAAGTAACGAGGAAAGGGAAGGAGGTACGAGAAGTATGCCGAGAAGGGAAGTATACTACCGATGGTGAAGGTGTGTGCGGAACAGGGTGGTGCTATCTATGACGTGCAGATTGGCAAGGACTCAGGATATGCATGGGATGGGGATGGGGATGGAGGGATGGCAGGGATAATAGTGGCAGGAGATGGCATCAGGAGACCATCAACGCCAGGTTGTGCACGATACGATACAGAAAAAGTCCGATGGAAGGATGCGGTAGAATGGCGCACCACGAGGGAAAGATGAGCGCCGACACGAGGCAGAGACCCCGAACTTGGTTGACGACATGAGATGAACATCGTGGGAAAACACGAGACGACATGTAACCCACTATATCGTGGCGCCACCACGACCAAAAGGGCGCACAAAGGAAATATACGTGTGCTGGTCATTGGTACACGACAATGAAAAAGCCCATGGTGTTTGAGAGGAGGTGGAAAGGAGGCGAGTTGTGGAGATGGTAAACGCGTGGCTTGGTGTGGGTTCACTGGATGGGTGTGTCCGAGTCGTGGCCTCGCTGAATCGATGAGGCGTGATGGGGGCGCGGCGGGATGATGGGAAGTGATCGGGGTCCGGTGCCATCAAGTGACTTGAGACTGCGAGCAGGAGAAGTTGCCTTATTTAGAAGGAGCTTGCCTGACCTCGCCAACGTTGCCTGTCAATTATTGTGGTAACCTCGCGGGGGATAAACGCCGGCCGAAGGTGATTTTGAGAAAACCGCTGGCGTACCGCTGGGTTGCTTACCCGCTCGAGCGGTCGAAGTTCTTATCAAGGACCGGTTCAAAGAGCGGTAACTACCTCAAGTCCCCCCTCCCGCCACGACCCACATCCGCCATTCTCACTCCCCTAAATCAGTCACCTCTCTCCACTCCTCTCTCTCGACGTCATTCATCTCCACGACGTCATCCTCCTCATCGTTCCCGTCGTCGTCCACTCTGTCGTTGCCATCGTCGACGACAGTCTGTGCGCGCGACAATGTCCGTGTCACCTCAACCTGCATCTGCCACAATCACCAGTCATGTTCAGATCCCCTCAGCTTCTCCATTCATCAACCACAGCTCAGTCACGTCCCCACCACTTCAATCGCCCAGTGGTAGCGCGTCTGGCCAGTCTAATGCCCAACTCGCCCAGCTCCTCAGTGCCAGCTATCGCGAATCCGAGAGTCTGCGAAAAGACCTCGCTACAACCAGAAAACGCCTTGAAAGGGCAGAGCGATTGCTTGCTTCCTATTCCGCGGCGGCTGCTTCTTCCTTGGGTTCTTCCCCGCCGAACACGAACAACGGCAACGGCACCTCACCCACCCATCCCATCTCCGAACCTGTCCAACGTGTCATCGCCGAATGCGAAGCACGTGCCGATCGAGCCGAGCACGCTCGCGACGAAGCCGACGCTCGTAGACGCGTCCTTACTGAAGCTTGGGACGAATTGAATCGTTATCTCCAAGTTATCGAACTCCGCGCTGCCGATGCTAGAGCTGGTTTTGCCCGTCTAGTTGCCGAGGGCGGCGGACAGCTTGTGCTAACTCCTATCCCAATCCCAGGCCAGCAGCAGCAGCAACAACAGCCTATCCACACGCCTTCTGCTCCCAGTCCTGCTATCATGCTCGTACCTCCCTCTATATCACATCACCGCTCTCACCGCCACTCAAATTCATTACATGGCATCCCAGCTTTACCTCCACCTCCCAATCCTACATCATCTCGCGTGAGACCACGATCAGGTAGCTTTGACGACCCATCTTATCTCGGCGCCCAAGGACAGCCACCCGCAAAACGCTCTCGCCATGACCGCGAGTATGATCACAGACCGCATTCGGTGAGTATCTAGTCGACATCCAAATCCATATCACCCACTCACACAAATCTCCAGTCCCATGTCAGAGGTCGTCCTCTCGACATCGACACTCACCCCGGGTCTCAGCGTTCCCACCTCCCTTCCCCCCATCTCACCCTCCAACCTCATCTTGCGGCCCCCCATCACCCTAATTCCCACAGTCATTCCCGATCTTCCTCCCGTTCTTCGCAGCGCTCGTTATCAATCGATGAAATGCTCCTCGAGGCATCCGGCGAACCTCAATCACCTCGCTCCGTCATCGCGCATCACCAACACGCACAGCATTCACAACACTCACAACCGCTCTCTAACCCCCGCGGTCTCGTTGGCCACGTCTCAACCCTTCCCATTGGCCCTCTTGATCAGCCTGGTGAACAAAGAACGTACCAGACGCATATATTTGCGCCTCCTGTAACTGGCGCACCTACGAAGAAGGGAAAACCTGGATCCGGTGGATTTAGTATGTTGTCATATATCTTCGTGTTAACTCTGGAGCTAATGTGACTTGAATTTTTACAGTCAACGGACCTCCAGGTCTCCCCACTCCACCTTCAACCTCGAGTGCAGTTCCACCCCCACAAACACCAACAGCTCCACTCCCACAGTCTGTGCCATCATCTGTTGCGCCTGCAGTCCCCCACCATGTTTCATACCCGCCTACAAATAACCTCGGCCAGCGTATCTGCCGTCAATGCGGCTTAGCTGGCCGCTACAAGGATGGAAAGTGCGTCGAGAAATGGGGCCCTGGACCTGAAGGACCCGGCACCGTCTGCGACCGGTGTAGAAAGAAGATGAAGCGCGTCGAAAGACGAGGCACTATGGAGTCTCAGAACCAGTCCCAATCCCACATCAATCAGCAAGCGAGCCAGGGTATATTAGGTGGGCTGACCCACGCACATTCAATGCCTGTACATGGAAGCAGGGTTACGCGGACGGACACTGTGCCTGCTAATGTAGGCGTTGGGCCGGGGGGCACACAGCTCATTGGTCATCCATCTCAGATGAATGCACACTCGTTTGTGTCCAAGGACCGACGAGATCGAGATCGGGGAGAGAGAATCGACAGAGTACAAACGTCCTCGCTCGCACCTGCCCCAACGCACCCCTCCCGCTCGGGAGACTCACAGAGTGAGCGGACACGAGAGCCACCTTCGCCACCTGCGATCGCCACGCTACAAACGGAAGATGAAGAGCCACACCGACGCGGAAGCGCAGAGCGAGGCCGAAGACCTATCAGTTCCGGTAAGATTCATTGATGCCCTTTATCGCTCGTGGTGCAATCGTTGCGATCAACAATAATCTTCCCAGTTGCACCCTCGATAGCAAAACATCTGCCATCGCCTACGCACTCACAATCGCATTCGCGCTCTCAGCGCGCGTCTGATGGGTCCTCTGCTGATGCTGACGCTGACGGTGATGCCGACGCTGATGGTGATCCGGACGCCGACGCGGACCTTTTGGAGGCTGTTCACGCTGCAGAAAATAGGAGTACAAGTATGAAATTGGAGGATGGGGAAAACGACGATTGAACGATTTGTTGTGGGGGTAGGTAATCGGGGACTAGGTGGGATGAGAACATACGGTGGAATCTGTTCTGGCCTCTGGGTATGGGAAGGGAGGGGTCTGACGAGAGAAGGTCACGAAATGTCACGAAGTTATCAAAACATCAGAACTCGACGACGACGACATGAAACGAACTCGCATTGGCATCGCACATATACATCAACTCACGCATCACAAATTCTACTCATCAAACGTCATGTATCACATCGTGCTCCTTGCGAGACCTTCGGAGGACTTTTTCGCTGCCTCTTTTCTCGCTTTCCCCTCTGCTGTCCGCAAAAAAAGGAGTATCTAAACTTCTCACCGCTGTCCCGTATGCGACACCCCGCATAACCGCACGATATGGAAAAACACTAGGGTCGACCACGGCCACCCCCCTATTGTTCTTTTATGAATCATTTCCTTCCCTCTTTTTCGCTCTCTCCCTCTTTCGCTCTCGCTGCCTCTTTTTCCATCTCTCCTCTCTTACTCTCTTCCCCTTTTCTCCATCTTTGGCTGTCCTTGCGTCGTTTCCTCCTCTTTCATCCGTCACCCAATCACAGCAACCAGCGGGTACACCCCTCGCTCCCTCACAATCACCATCACCGCAACATACTCGCTCGAGCACACTAGACTTTCCACCGGAAGAACGAGCCTTGCCATCCGCTATCCTCTCTTACTCGCATGTTCAATTGTCGAATGTCTTTTTTTTTTACACACGAAGTAACAAAATGTCCATTATACGAAGTAACCAAATTGTGCTTTTATACACTGAATGTTCCACTACTGTACATGGAGTGACCAAACGTGCGCGTGAAATGACTGAGTGAATTCATTACAACGGAGTACGGTCGGAATGCAAAGTGATGGGCGACAGTCCCATATATAGAAGGAAGACAAATAAGGCAAGCATTGCAGAGGTTCATGATCAACCACTTTGATCTACAAAGTATGTGACTCATGATGCTGTCAACTACTTCAAGGCCACTGGCTGTTCGCCTTGACTCAATTCCACTGCACTTTGACCTCTGCCAGTTTGACTTCCATGAGTTGAAACGTCTGTCTAGCCAAGAAAGCGTCGGAGGTAGGTGCAGGAACGATGGACTCGCTCCCAGCTGTACAGCGGAGCAGGAATTCAACGAGTCGCTTCAATGCAAGACAATTTGACTTGGGACTATGACACCGATCTGCCTACAGCAAGGCTCAGGAGGTAAAACACGTCACACGATCAATGCAAGCTCTCTGGGGCACGTAGGCCGACAACTATGGCGAGACCAGAACACGGTTCGTTCTCTCAAATTTCCGTCAAATGCGTGGCTTGATTGTCGACGAAGGAAATGGAAGCTCAGACAGCAGCCTGCATCACTTTCCCCAAGCTGACAGCCTGTGAGCTTGGTGCTACTATCATTGGAACAAGACTAGCAACGCCGCACAACATGGAGTCGAGTCAGCATGATCGAGGTTAGCATCTAATCACAACACGGTCTGCCATCTCACCCTGTGTGGCCTGGCAAGCTTCCATTCGCCCCCTATAATCTTCGCCTCTGGTGCACTGCAATAACCTGCTCAATGCTGTTGGTGGCGAGTGCACAGTCACTACGGAACCTGACTTCTGGTGGTTTGAACGTTTAGCTCGTCTTCCATTTCGTGTGGCCCTAGGGGTCCCTGCCAGGCCTGTGTATCCCTGAACGCGTCCTTCGCGGCGGCCTATGGCCGCATTGTTGATCTTACCCACACAGTTTCCTGCTCTCACCTCATCAACATCAAGTAAAAGGGAATCCTCCTTCCATGTCCACCTCAGAACCGCGAGTATGTGGAACTCCACCTTGAGGGTAACCAAATGATCTCACTATCTCGATTCAGTTTTTTTAAACACGCAGATATACGCTGATGGCCGCGGGCCACCCCGGACCTTTGATCGTCATCATGACTCGCACATCATGATCGCCCTAGAGTTGACCCCGAACTGAATTTATCCCCTTTCCACAGGATCACGGGGGTTCGAACACTGCACGTGGCGGCCGTGCAGTCTGCACAGTCTGCCTCGCGGTGCTGGGCTGGGTGCCAGGCGGTGCCGTGGAATGCATCATAATTTGGCGGGCTTGTGCGGAGAGGCTGTGGAATTCATCGAACCAGCGGTATTCCCTTTGTGGTTTGTTGATACGCCCTCGTCGGCGGCGGTCTTGCCTTGGAGACGGCAATCTCCCCATGGATGGTTGCGCCCGCATTGCTTAGCACAATCATCATTAACGGTTTAGTTCTTGGCCCAACGCTGGATCGGCGAAATGCGCGGAATGAAGGTACTGCGCACAGGTTTCCGATCAATCATGCGCTGATTTTCTCTCATGATCACAGTTGGCGTTCGTGCTGCTGACATTGGTGCCGCTGACGTAGAGCGATGTGGCCTACTATAAAATACATGGTCAGCCTATGTATCACCACGTTTCTCGCAACGCCTTCGACTCTGCGCCGCTGCCTTGGCCAGAATATACTAAACGGGACTCCGTTGAATCACATGAATGGAGAGATCGTGTTTTGAAACGGCAGGATCGTTTATCCCCGGGCTTTCTCATCTCCCCCAGCGCCTGGGGCATGACCATGTGGAGGATGCGCAGTTTCCTCATATCACACTATCTCTAAGATCCTTCCTTGCCTGACACAGCGACAAGGTTACACACTCATCTTTGGAACATTGCGCTCTGTCCCACTTTAGCTTCTTGTCTTTAACTGCAGCTTCTCATCAGCGTCACGGCGGTCATCGGAACACTCGTTCTGGCTCATCATTTTATGTTTTCTTCGGTCGTCGCCGGAGGGCGTTCTACATCATTCCCATTCACACTGACGCAATCCACTTGCCTGACCAGGTGCATGAGTTATTCATATTCCCCGGTCTGCCCTGAGTCTCATCGACGTGAGCACAGGTTCCCGCTTCTGTATACCTCCTCACGGGGTCCTTGCCGCGTGTTGTAGCTCGTCACAGGAACCTTGACCTTGACCTCTCCGCAAGGTGATGCGAACATACCGACATCGCAGGCTGGTAGGTTCGTTGTGATCACATTCATGTTCGGTAAGCAACCTTGTTCATGAAAACAGACATTGGTGCGTCATGGATCGATCGTTTTTCAAGTGACATCATTGACTTGAGATGCAATTTTTCCCTCTTGTTCACAGCTTCCCGTCGACATAGCCATTTCGCTTCCGCCGATCCATTGTCTGGCGCACGGACCCTGCTGTGTACATTGCCTTCCTTTCATCACAGCAGGTCGGTGGTTGGTCACTGGTCAGTGGCGCACTGCGTGTGTACGGCTGTGGGATTTTAGATCAGGCTCGCGAAAGAACGCAAGCTAACAACGCCACAAGCCAACAGCGCCACAATCTATGCGTGTATTCTGCTCCTCTGGAGAATTCCGCACATGCTGAGCGAGGAGCAGTAAGTACATGTCATGTCCACGATCGCCTAATCCTGATTTGATTTAGACTCATGGGCATGCTGCGCGCGTGCACGGTGTGCACCTGACGTTGACATTTGCTTGATTGAAGCTCAGATATGCTTGCTCGTGGGACGCCGAGTCGCCTCGTGTTGGACGCGTGTTTGGCCGGGGCAACTTTAATTCGGCGGACGCTTGTATTTGGGTCTTGCCTTGTACTACGATGTGTCATCGCTCGCAGCGGCTCGCTACATTGGTCCTCGGTACTCTATGCGACACGTCTATCTGATACGGTGCGTGGTGATTTCATTTAATTTTTTTCGATCCTATCCAACGTCGCTCACTGCATCTCATTGATCTGTATCCATCGCCAGAAGTACCACGGATGATCAATATGCGTTATCCAAGAGACCGTCGTCGCCCTTGCACCTTGTATCTTACTGTCATCGGTCTAGGATTTGATATCGCCAAAATCCAAATTGTCCTCGGGCTGTCCTGGTAGTGGGAATCGCTGAAGCTCGGGTATTCCACTTCATCCGCTACTTGCTATACTCTGGTCACGATCACTTCTTTTGTGAACAGAATGACTATGGTCACGAATGCTTGAAACTACCACTACGTTCTCATGCGGCCCGTGGCTCGTTTACCAAAGGTGTCGCAAATTGGCGAAAGGCAGGGAGGTATGGGGAATAACTAGGAAGCTGCATGCGAGTGCTAACACGTCTAGCACTCGACAGGAAATTACTGAACCATAGGCTCACAAGACAATGCGAGTTTTAGCGATAAAGCATCACGGGAACTGGTTGGGATGCCCTCGGAAAGAAAAATATCTATGGAGACGGCCCTCTCAAGCGCCTCGACATTGGTGCCAAGCATCTGAAACCAAGGCCAATATTTGGGTGGCCCACAAGAAGTAGCTATCCATCCTCTTAGCGGTCTGCACTGTGTTAACCTTGGACATACATAAAGGGCTCGTCCTAAGGACCTTGCAAGTTAACTATGTCGCGTCACGGAACAGTTTGAAGCTCTGGCACATCGAGCTAAGGACTTGCTGTTGTCTCGGCCGTTGATGTGGTGTACGATCGACGTCATGTAATCTGTCGTGGTTGCCTCTCAAGCTGTAACGATACATTCAAGATCTACAAGCAGCTCCGCTCACCGGGTTTATTGGTGGTGCGCCTTGATATGATCAGCCTAGAGGAAGAGCTACGCTCACATGACATGGACACCGTTGGTAGAGGGTCCTACTAGCGGATAATCTCGAGTGCCTTGGGCCGGTTGCTCAAGCGAACTTGGACCTTCAGACCTTCCCATCTGTCC
>KN819347.1:163528-173572 GCA_000827475.1 Paxillus involutus ATCC 200175
TTTTCCCGTCTTTGATTGTCGCCGCTATCTTTTTTTTTTTAAAAACGCACCTTTACTGGGTATGAGGACATGCTGGCTAGCTCTTCAATATCCTCCGAAACCTCAATGGCGGATGGAGCCACCGGTTGGTCCATCTTCACACCATGCTGGTTCATCGAGTCCAAGAGAATGGATTCGATTGCTCCCTGATGAAGCGTAACCTACATTTAAGAGCAGTCAGAGCAATCCAAGACGATATAATGACATCGCTCACAACAAAGGGGAAGCATGCGGTCAGTGGAGTTACAAGTCGTTCACGTTTTGTGCACTAGAATATTTTGAGTCTGAAGCATAACCATTACTAAGTAGCATGCACATACCTCAATTTCGCCGCGTTCATTAGGGCCATAGAAAGCCTGTGGGTGAACGAAGTGAGGAATGGCCAAGTGTCAAAGTGACAGGTACATGCACTCATGTGAACTTGGTTCCCCTCACGGATCAGGCGTTCGGCGAGTCCATAGCTCTAATAAAAATAAGCTATTTCAAAGGCCTGATATTTTGTTGGGAGTTGAAGTATACACACCTGCAAAACTTCGATCGTTCGTGATTGTATGCCATCTGCTTGACCTACGGTGAGCTTCGTAGGTCTGTATCCATCAGTCTTCGCTGGCACCGGGGAAACACCTTCCTAAACATACCTTTGTTCAATGATTCTGACGTCTACACCAGCCATAGCAAGTGCGTTCGCACACATCAATCCTGCAGGGCCAGCCCCAATAATGAGGACATCGACACGACTTTCCAGAGACATAGTAAGGTGTCGAGAAAGCGAACTGAACAAGAAGAGCTGTAGTTTTGTGTGTAGGTCAGTGTTGTCGAGGTTAATATGAGTCGTCAACCACCTGACCTTCGACAGTGTTAAATACCCAAGGCAGCTGGAGAGCTGCGGAAGTACTGCCTCCAGCATCAGGCTGAATAACGCATGAAACGGTAATTACGGGGTCGTAGTAACTTGCCCGACGAAGCATTTGCAAAGCCGGGGCACAGGAGTACTTAGTCTAGCATTGTCCTACCTTGTGGAGCAGTTTTAGTAGTCTAGCTGTGCTGAACCTTATCATGACGAGGATTGATATGACTCACCCGTTCTTGTCTTCGCCGCACAGAAGGATACAGCATTGGCAACTGATGGCTCGAGCTGTCTCCTTACCCTGGGTAAGAAAATATGGTGCACAAGAGAACGTCTTCCGGCATAATAAATTATGCACCGTGTGGTTTGGATGCCAGCTGACTGTTATGATGCCTAGCGAAGGTGTAACCGGAAATTGGAGCGCGTGTGCAAGTCTGTACATGATCGATTGATCAGCGAGGCTTGGCAGGACCTGTCAGCCGCAGGAAGCATGTGCTCGATGACGATGATGCGTGAAAATGACTTGGCGTTGGGGCATACAGGGCAGTGGTGCCAGGTAACATAATACTAACATTGCGGGATCAGTGTGGTGGTGGCGGGACAGAGAAGATAACGCCGCGTTTGACTTAGCCTTCTTGATTACAACTTGAGTCGGACAAATGCTAGGCCAAATGTAGTCACATCAAGTTCACGCTCATGCTCAATACTGTGCCCTAGTTACGGGTATTGTAGACATATCCCACAAGCTGTGAAAGAGCGATGTCTCCTTGCGTGAGGTCTAGTTGGGTTGATGGAGTGACAGGCATCAGTGCAAGAACCATACGGCGAACTTGAACAATGGATCTGTGTGGAAGACTGGTAGTGTTGCAGTAAACGAAGCTCCGACAAGCTAGGCAGGCCAAAAAAATCGAAGTCACCTCGCTCGACATTGCGGTATGTAGATGCGGCCTTCAGCAAGACAAGCCGCAGCAGTCAGTACTCAGCACTGAGTGCTGAGCTGGACTTTGAAGGGCATCATATCAGCACTGGCAGCTGCCTGTGTTTCGTGGATCAAGATGCGGCAACTACTAGTACAAACAGGGCACGCACCATGATCTTTGAGCTCTTCATGGACCCCGATATTCGCTTGAATGCGAGATTGGCGGCTTTGAATATCGATTCTATCCATGGTGTGAAGTTGTACCGAGACCGGGGATCTTGCAGCGATTGTAAGCTGGGCTGATATGTTTGAAAAATGGTGATACGTGCAATGATGGAGGAAATCGAGCCACGTGAATGGCGAAAAGCACGAAGCCCAAAATTACACGAATATGTAACACACGATCGAGGCCAGTGCGAGTTGAGCAATGAGTTTATGTCCTGAGAGAGATTCAATGTCTAGAACATATATTTCCGCACGAGTTCACTTGGCGCTGACTCTGTTTCTGGACATCGCATGACGAACCTTAAAGGACACTTGTGCATTTTTCTGTGCTGCCGTAGTGCGGAATGTAGCCTTCTGTCCGACACACATACGGAAATGGATAGTGCGGAGGAGGCGACCGGCGGAAGGTCGAAGACAATGCTGGTGACAAAGGTGGTGCAACGGACGTGCCTTCAACGGCAGCCCTACCTCGTGTCATAACATCCTCAATTCCAGAAGGGACACTAAAATCAGTCAAACGCACCAGGTCTCCCCTATCCGTCACTCCACTCCTGGCCATGGGGCTTAAAGCTTAAACCCCCGTCGTAATCCTCAACCGCGGTGTACTCCATACCTTCCTCCGTCCGTGATCCTTGAACTGGTTCGTCATACCTCGCAAGAACGCCTTCATTTGGGATCTGGTCAACTTGCTGGACCTCGTCTATGGTCTTGACGAAAAGACGATCTCGAGGAGGCTCGAGGATGGTATAATCATATGTTGGTCGAGGATGTGGTTGTCTGAGGCTAAGGCGGCAGAGTTCACGGATGCGGTTTAGGCGGGACCACGTTTGAGCATAAGTGCAAGTTACATACGGCAAAACTTCCACTTTGGCCGCCAAAGGCCCAAAACACAATCGCTGGCAATTGTCACAATTTTCGCTCTTCTCCAATGCCTACTATTTCCTATCCGCAGCCGTTACCCTTTCCCGTGGAGGTCATCTGCAAGATATTATCATTTGCAAATGCTCTTGATATTGTCCGCCTGCGAATAGTAACGTCAATTTATATTCTCACCTAACGCTCAAACTGATATGTAGGCGACATTCACCCCCAGGTTTCAAAGCAATTCTGTGATATCGCACACGATCCCCAGCTCTGGAGGGCACTGTATGTTAATTCTTGTGTTCCTCGTCCACTTGGTCCATTTCGTTGGCAGTCGACTGAGTTTCTCGAGCGCACGCTTGTCCAGTCGGAGCAGTTATCTCGAAAGTGGACCTCAGAGCCTTTGAAGTTTGCTGCTCGCGCGGTTCCAGGCCCGTACTCCGCTTACTGGAACCTCCTCTTTGGGAGGTGGCTCATCTGGCCCGATGACACCACAATACGTTCTCATGACCTCGACACTGGTGCCGAGCAGGTTTTGTGGCAAGTTGAAGATTCTTCTTCCTTTGTTGCCTACTCGACGACATCTGTGGACGGACGAATGATCCACATCATCCTATATCGCATGGGTGGGGCTGGAATTCTCCCCACAGTAACGTGTGTCAACATTTTTTATTCAAAGTCTGGTATTCTGTTGCCAATGACTGACTCCACAGGAACTTGTTAGAGTATCGAGTACATGAGGACTCCTACTCTTTGTCAGACGCAGTATCTCATGGCGTCCCCGGTTTAGAAAAACGTCTTAGAACCAATGGCCAGGCGCCTTACAAGTTCTTTTTTGGACAAGGCAACCTAATGTTTGACTCCAAGACTGGAAGCTTTCACAAGCTCCCCCCATTCCACTCTGTTTGGGTACGTGGGTTGAAACTGAAGTGCACTTGATGCTAAGTGGTCCCAGCGTCCCAATGTGATCCTGACAAAGACGCACCTCATCGCCTTTTGTCTTTTATCTCCCAATGTGACTCTCGTGCGGGCATTCATCGTTGCAGAGTCTCTGAGTCCAGCTCCAGCTCGTGCTACCGTTGATGAGCTTTGTCTTACCCATGAAGCACATATGGGCGAGTTACTTTCACCTGTTCTCCTCATCCGCGACTCGGTCTTCGACACGATAACCAGATCCACCAACTTGAGATTTCTCATTGGCTCTTACAACAATACCGGCCAAACTTGCTACCGTTGTCTCGACCTAACGTTACCGGAGCCCACTTCCGGCGAGGTAATCCCGATGTCCATTGATTCACAAGATCTCTTCGCTGTCGATCGCGATTCAAATCCGGCACTTGCAGGAGGTTCTGCGGACGGGCATATTAGAGGGTTTGTCGGTATGCTGGCAGAGGATGATAACCTCTTTCCACCCAAGGATGTTGTCACCATTCAAAAATTCACCATCGACGCTAGCCAAGAGAGATGCACTGCTGTGCTTGGAGAACCTACCCAAGTGACCTTCCCGGAGAATCTGGGCGGTATCAGTGCTGAGAACTTTGAGTGTCATTTTCCCCTGGGCCGCCACATGTATGAAGAATTCGATGCAGCCAGGGGACGGTTCTGCTACGACATCGACGATGGCAGGCAACTCACCGGTATCGTTTTCTTTGACCTTGAGTGAGGTGGAATTTTCCGACGTTCATGATAGTTAGTTATTGTCGATCCCGGACTCTCACGGAGTGACTCAGAGGGTTTTGTCCTCTCCTTGCAAATTCACTCCTTTACCAACTTATCCCGGAGAGTGTGAATTCCATCAATTCTCCCTTCAAAGCTTCATCTTCCGTTCCGAGTCTTGTAGTAAACATCTTGTAACTCCTAGTAACGATACCAAATCAAGTAAACCAATCATCTTCCAAAAGGTCTTCACAGCCATGTTCGATCTAGTGGAATATGAATACACAAGACATCCAAAGCAGCTGGTAACACACCCAGGATGGAAGGATGCCAGCTATCATATCCGCCGGCATGTCAGGAATGACCATGTCGTCACCTGGCACACCAGTCTCCTGGGGACACACCAGTCTCCTGGGGACACACCAGTCTCCTGGGGAGCAACTGAATACGAACGACTTGAAATCCTATATGAAGCTCCTTTGCCATTTGAATTGACACTAAGCACAAGAAATTGCCACTCGTAACCGTTTGTCAATGTACCCCGTATATGAGTTTTCCTGCCAAATCATTAGCTCTGTAGAATCGGGAAATGAAGATGGGAACCGCACTTCAGCTTTGTCGCAACTGCATAGAGTTGCCTTAGAACCTGGGGGACGTGATCATTAAGCCCCACACCCCGATCATTCGCTTCGACAACAAAAAGTCCCAACACCGACTCGATCTGCTGCGCAAAATCCCGGACCCCAGGGTTGTTCAAGAAGTATCCTGTATCTCACAAGAAATGAGCACAGGACAAGTAAATATAACACAACGCACGGGCGATGTTGTCATCATTGGTGACAACAATAGTATAGTCAATGGAGCCGACTAGTATGACTTCAGACCCCGAGGCTGTGGGTACAGAGACTGGCGAGACGTTATATTCGGCGTTAAGCACCATTTGTTTTGTAGGCGGCAGCATCGCCGATGCGCGATAGAGGAAGGCGTCGACCCAGGTGCGGGCGCTGGCTTCGGACTATCATTTAACTTGAATTGCGAATGAAACCGCAACAAGAAATGTTCATTAGCACGCACCGGTCTCGCAACAAGATGAAGGAGCATGTCCAAGAACTTGTGCATATTCATGGAGGACATGAAATGATCTGCGCCGGCCAATCTCGCAGCGCCGATGCGTTGAGCCACGTCACGTTTGAGAGAAAGTGGTCGTCCCCCGGTGATCTGGATGTCACTCACAAGGGTCGAGCTGGCGGACGAGAACGCGTGGCTCTGGCCCTCCTGAGTGTGAAACCACTTATAGCTAACAAGCAATCAGGGACATACTTTTTTCGTACTTTTTATCTTGGAGTTCATCCACTCAAGAAGACCATCCAGCTGCGCGAGTGCGTCCTCATCTATCTCCGTGTCTAACTCGACGCTTTCGAGATTGCTGTCGTCGGGCTCGACAGGATCTTCAGTCTTGATCTTGCCAGTGTCCCTAAAGTTCTGAAGGACGTGGAAAGCTGAGGCGAGCTCTATTCCACTGCAAACGGAGCGAATTTTACGCTTCTTGGATCCTCGCTCGGTAGACATAAGTAGTTTGGATGGAGGATATGATATTTTTACGATGCCCGTAGCTAGGGCACGCTATTGGTGTGTGAACATTTGAGTTACAAGTTGCCAAGATGCTCCCAACAACGTCAACGGAGTCACAGCAAATATCAGAAAGCAATAACATGATACGTGCATAAATTCAACTACGTATATGCCCAGGGTTTACCCCTGTGAACGATCAAACCATTCTCTATCCATGCAGTATCCGAAACCAAATTCATGTTTCAACCGTTCATGCATCGTTCCGCATAGCTAAGAAAACAGCTGTAATATTAGATATGATGAGGAACTTTACGGCTTGAATTAAGCCCTCCGACTATGGTCACCATAAATATTGGCACATTAAAATCGTGCGGCGATGCAGAGATCAAGCACGAACCAATCTTAGTGGTTTGTCTAGCCAAGGGTATGAGGATAATAAAAAAGTGTCGAGGTCGGCTGGATATGTGACGCACGACCCCCCGATAGCCTCACGGTAAAGGCAGAACCACGGGCCTCCTCAAAGCCATGCAGATATCCAGATATCTAGGGTCCGATTCAGGAGTAATAACCCCCCTTCGTATGCAGAAATCAACCAAGGCCATCGCTGAACTCGGCTTGAACTCCCCATTCATCAAGAGCCGCATTGCCTCGTCGACACTCATCAACCCGAACGAATCGACTTCTCCGTCTTCTATATTCGTCCGTGGCTGGATGGACCCATCGGACGGAAGGCGGAGCTCGTAGAGGTAGTAGATACCGGGTAATATCCATCTGGAAGGTGAACGATTCATGAAGGTCAGTATTCCCGTGGAGCGCAAGTTGGCCTTGACGAAATTGGAAGGCAAGGAGGCCTCTTCGGTGCATTCGCGGATGATGGTGTCGTTGGGAGTCTCCCCGAGTCCCATTCCACCCCCGACAGTGCAATCATACCGACCAGGCCATCTGGAGTAACTCAGCTCTTAATCTGGACGTGGTTGGGCGGACTCACGTGCTTTTCGACAGCGAGCGACGCGGGATCCAGAGCATTGTCCTCCCCGTTCTCGGGCAGTCATAGAAAGCTGGGTTCGAGTCAGGAAAGGACGCTGGCAGGCGTGGACGTAGAAGCTTACCTGTCAGCAGGCAGCCAAAGTTGACAAAACCAAACAAAGGTAGTGCAGCACGCTCGATCCCAAAAGCGTGAATGGTTGTATGATTTTCGGGACGACATCGTTGAGGTGTATACACAGGATATATCTCGTTACTCCAGCCTAAAAGCCTGAAATTGAATCCCAGCGAACCGGGGAGAGTTAAGGAAGAAATACCTCTTAATATATCAGGAAAGAAGCCCTCGTCTTTCCATCTTTTCAGGCAGGTGCTCATTGCTTGCGACCTAGCTTCAAAATCAGCGATGTGATCCGCGAATGTTATAGCCCATGGACTATCGTCTGGTCTGCGAAATACGTTCCAGATCGAGTTCTTTCCGCCTTGCTCGTCGTCGCGGAGAATTGCCTCTACGACCTTGGGCCTCAGGAAGCCAATAGGACTCTTTGGAAGGGACGAATGAAGGAACATTGGGAGTAGGGGTTCTTCCTCGACTGCTGATACTGGACTGGCATGGCACGAAGCGCGATGGGTCGTAGCTGGGTCGTCAAAAGGGCCGGAAGGGAGAGCGAGGTTGATCGAAGAGAGCACCAGCGGTAATACACTATTTTGAGGCGGGACACTGGTGGCCATGCATCGGAGGTGGGCATAGTTCATAGTTACTGGCCGTGTAGAGCTGAGCCGACTCGTCCTGAAGACATGGTGAGGAAGCGATCTGAAGGCATGAGCATGCCTTGCGAGATAAGTTAGGGAGGCACCCAAACGCATTCTTGAGTGTAAGTTGCGTGGTGGAACGTTGTTCGAGCAAGGTTCTTGAATAAAATTTGCGTCGCACGTAGCATAGTAGTGGTATTTGTGCATCATCCCTTTTGACTCCGAAAAATCCTACTACAAGTGACGTTATTATGCGTTGAGTTCCGGTGGGCTCAGAGACTGCTCAGAGCTCGGTAACAACTCGATAATAACTTGTACAGCACCTTCCGTATTGGACTTGGGTCAACCATGTCGTACATCCATATCCGTTATCTGTTCATACAAGTACAATATTCGATTCAACATCTTCATCCGTCCAAAACACCGACATCTAGACTACCACTCAAGAGATTCTGGCGCCTCTCTTTTCCAATCAAAAATCCCCCCACGGTTCAGAAAAGCCTTCTCATCAAAACCCGAGTCGAGAAGCGACGTCTGCACGCCGACTTTCAGCAACGACCTGCCGGGTTGTTTGCGTCCATCTTGACAATTCAAAAACCTGATATCGTGTTTCAGCATCTCCTAACGAAGTTCCTCTTAATAATGGCATACATACCTCATCTCTTCATCCAAGTTGAGGTAAGAGTCCTTCATACTCTCGTTGTCCTCTGGGACAAGGCACGCCTGCGAAGCGTGGCGGTCAAGGAATGCTTGGAATTGCTGTCGCGTGATGGTCAAGTGTCGAGCATCGCGTAGCGAACCAGTCGCAGCACCGGTGTTTTCCGAGTCCAGGAGCAGCACTTGGAAGACCTGTTAAGATACCTTCTTCAGTTAATTAGTCTGGCCATCAACGAGCACCCGACGTGCCTTCCAGCGGAAAGGTGCAAGCTCCTCAATCTGGTCGTTCATATCCTCCTCCCAGTTATTTCTGTCGACGGTTGATTAGTTCCACAGCGGCGAAATGGACCGAGAAAAGTGGAAAATACATCGTGACGACGCTATTGATCTTAACCTTGATACCCCTGTCCTTGACCCACTGCGCGACTTTGAAAACGGTGCCGATGTGAGTGGCTGAGGTTCCGTGCTCTGCTCGGCCCTGTTTGATATTTGTCTCTGGATCGAAGGAGTCGCAAGAGATAGCCATGACGTCGAGATATTCGGCCATATGTATCCAGCCATTTCTCCGTCACCTTCGAGCTGTTGCTGACAACGGAGCATGCCTCGATAGCCAGCTCTTCCTTGCAATACTTGAAGACCTCCCCGATGTAACGGGGCTGGAGGAACGGCTCCCCGCCACTGATGTTCAGTTTTTTCATGCCTGCGTCAGCAAGGAGGCGGAGTCCCCGCTTTGCCTCTTCGAGGGGAAGAACGAAGTCGTTCGTATTGGTGTGGAAGCAGAAATGACATTGGTAGTTGCAGACGCGTGAAGGAAACCAATTGACAGAGACTGGCACCAGGGGAGGCGCCGCTGGAAGACTTTGTGAAAAGAAGGGAATCGAGATGTCAAGCCAGTTAAACACCATATCGAGATTCAATGAGCACAGTGACTGATCTTGAGTCTCGATGCTGGGGTTAATCTGAGGGACGACTCGGATGCGAAAGGAGGTGGGGCTGGAGAGCGCATTTTATACGAGTCGTCTCTTTGCATCATGATTGAATTGGGAAGTAAGAAAGGGGGCTCAACGTTCAACCTGTGCACAAAGTATCGTAAGACTAGGCGTCATGTGGGTCCGAATCGATTTGAACACTATCCAATTACCAATGATCATGGATCCGCGCAAACAACCCCTTGGAGCCGGGACCTGCAGGCAGCTTCAGCACCCACTTTCAGCACTTACTTTGCGCCTGGTACACACGGAGCGCTCAGGTGGCGCTGGTTACGCATGATAACCGCCTGAAGAAGAGGGTGGGTGACCACGGTTTATGCTCATTGTCTCTAGAATGCATAAGGGCCACCCCTATACGTGGCGTCACTAAGCCGGATAAAGATTCAATGGGCCCATCAGATGGCACCACGGTGTGGTGGTGACGCAAATGCGAGCTTGCAAAGACGCAGACTTCCCGGAATCATGGCGATTTTTCAAGTATTATTCACGAGATGAGAGATTTGGTTGAGTATCAAACTTGCTTGTAGTACTATAAGGTCTTCAAT